>VDFB02341786.1:0-10165 GCA_007258455.2 Sequoia sempervirens
TAGAACCTTTGAAAATAACCAATACAATTCAATATTGTATAATCAGTTTAAAATAGATAAAATAGCCAATATATGCCATTGTATCCTTATGCATGTGTAATATAATCCATATTCATTAGAAATATCACAAATAATAATCATTATCACTCAACCACGATATATTAACAAGCATGATAGGCACACAATAGTCCAATTCGATGCAACCTTCAAAGAATAACCTTTCAACTTAGTAGCATATATTCCATTAGAACCTTCTAAAAAGTTTGAATCAATACAATGGCGTATATCTTTGGGTCCTTTATGAAGATGTCATACAATCATCATGCATAGAGTGAATACCATTAAAATTATGCATGAGGAATAATAATAAGAATACTAAATATAATTATGTAATCATTTAATTATCACTAAATAAAATAGTTTTAACAAAAATATTTGATTAACATAAATAATTATCAATAATTATCTGGTTGTGGACTTGGAAGCCGATAGGGACAAAAGCAGGACCGAGGATGCTCGAATTTCTAAAAGGACGAGAGCAAGCCTGAACAGGAAGGTGCCTCCCATGCCCCAGATGGTTCAGACCTTGAAAAAGTGTTACCAGGATATGCACAATCTAGAAGTTGAGGCTGTTGAAGCTCTTAACTCCTTAGGTTAGTTGCGGGTTGTCTCTGTTGCTGGTTTTTTTGGGTTGGTTTTGTTGGTGGCCCTTGCTGGCCTTGGGTTCGTGGCTGCAGTGCTTGATGGGATTTTTTGTTGTAGCCTTTTTGTATTGGCTTCTATAATGCTTTATCTTTTCTTCTGTAAACTCTGTGGTTTCAGGTCCCTGTAAAACCCATTTTTTCCTTTATCAAAAACATAAATAATTTAATCACTTTAAAGATAGAAAAGCTAAAATTAGCACAGAGGAAATGAGAGTTATCTTCAAGGATGTCCATGGCCATCCAAATAGATTTTAGGGAGGGATATTTTTACCTCTCCCTAAATAAATAATACATCTTTTATTGATTATTTGGATAAGGATCATGTTGCAATCCTTTCTCTTGTGAAGAAAGTTTTCTTGCTCAGTAAAAGTAGTCATAAATACATTACATGATGGAGGATGATATGTAGAAAAAGGAGGAGCTTGGAAACCTAAACCTATTTTAATAAGGTGTAGTGTAATATTCTCGAGATTCTTAACTCCTTGTTCCATGTTTTTATTGTATCAAATTTCAAAGAGAATCTTGAATCTAGCTACATAATGTTTTTTCAACTCAAATGGAGGATGAGAAGTCTTATCTAAATGATAAGTATGGTTATTTTTTGAAAAAGGAATACTAGTATTGACATGAGAAGAATTGAATTTTTGCAATAATATGGATCCTTTATAAGCATTGAAATGGAAGGAGGAGGAGGATCATTGTTATATTTTTCTGATGGATGAGGGATGAAAGCTAAAGAGCCGACATTTCCATCATAGAATGATGATTATTGTGGGTTTTTGATGTAGGAATAGTAGGTTTGGCATGTTTAGAATATTATACAAATGAAACAAAAGATTCCTTAGGTTTAGACTGCAATAATTTATACTCTCCACCAAAGGATATTGTAAAATGTAATGAACCCCAATCATCACCAAAACATGTATTTGAAGATGAAGCATTATTCAAAACATTATTTGTAGTGTAGAGATTAGCTACTTGGGAAGAGGAAGGAAAATATTGTTCAGATTCCACCAAAAAGACCTTTGGCTATTCAGGCTTTGATGATGAGATTTCATACTCGAACCAATTAAAGAAGGTGTAAAATATAATGAACCCCAATCATCACCAAAGAGTACAGTCGTAGGTTATTTTCTATCATTGGTATCATTATCACTAAGATGTACTAATCCAACTTTTGAAGATGGAATTAAAGTACTAAGAGATTTAGAACTAGAAGGTTGATGTCTAGATTTGGATTGTAAACAACTTTTGATATTTGGATATTGTTTAATCATATTTACCTTTTTAGCACATTAAAACATCACTTCATGATGAAGAATATACGAGACTCCCCTCATGGCATACTTCATACTTCATATTGGCATGTTTCTTGAAAAAAAATTATATTGAGTAAAGATAATCGAGCTCTATTAAAATAATATATGTTATATTGTGAGTTTAAAAAGCAAATATTAAATTAAGATTAATATATATAATTTATAATGTTAAGGATGAATAATTATAGATTTTTATTAACAATTATTGATTTGAAAATTAAAACATGTAAATGAGAGAATGGGTTGTCAAGTTCATAAAGTTGGTGTTACCTTTAAAGGATGGCTTGAGTGAAGTTAGATTCACCATAGTCTTTTGAGGAAGAAGTAAATTTAGAATTTATTTCCCAATTCTTGAAAAACTTATTATATCGGTTGAACATGATCATTGGGAATGAAATAAGTATTTGGTTCAACTCAATAGTAGATGTCAACTATGAAGTATGCAATTTAAGAAAAACCATGCACACATAGGGGTGGAATGAAGATGTGATTGTGGGATCAGGATGGTGATAGATCTTTGGGTCCATTTTATGTTGACCAACTACTCAATGGATGATGTGTTGGAAAAGCTTTAAAACCAATGTGAATGAGAATCATCTTTTGAAATACACTAAAGAATTTATTGACTCAATACTCTCACAAGTCATGTGGAAGATGATACAAAAAGTGTCCAAAGCATGTGTTGTTTGTGCACCTCAATTTAGAGATGAAATTTGTTGTTGTCAATTCATTATTTGGAGAACCCTTTCATCTTGTTCACAAATAGAAACAAGCCAATGAGCCAAACTATGTATCATGGGACTTTTACTTCAGAGGTAGATAAATGTTTTATTTATTTTAAATAATGAATATTTGAAAGATGGGGTGCTTCCAACCATAATACTACTTCACCTGCTTTCAAATTCAGGAAGCGTACAAACCTTATATGCAATTCCCATTGTTTCATATCGAAGCTTCATGGTTAAATTTGTGTTTTTTGTCAATGTGTCCAAGTTTTCGCAATCATATGTTTCTCCTATAAGCTTTGTGAGATCATTGTTCTTGATGACCTTCTTCTAAGATATTTATCCTTGTATGTATAGCCCCACTACAACTTGGATTGCTTAAGTTGTAATATGATAGGGTTCATCTAGATAAGTGAACTCACCAGTTATTATTTAAATCCATCCTTCTTCATTTACACAGTTTGAGAAATTCTTCCATACATCCAAATTCTTCTCTTGCACCCACTTGTATTATGCAAAGTACTCCTTGGTCACTATTTATAGTATATTTTTATAAATTTCTTCAAATTTTGCATGGTCTATCCCTATTAGATTACATTAATGTAGTTTTAGATATCTTCTATGTAAATCATGTCAACATGAACTTTCATTATATATAATTTAAATGTTAATTTAAGTGTTAATTTCATCATATATATAAATTTAATGATCATCACATGCAAGGTTTGGTCCCACATTCAATACCACTAAAACAAGCCATCATACTTAATTTTATTGGAAGAGGATGATTTATTAAATTAGAAATAAAATGGTATAGAAAAAGTAAAGAATTACAATGGAGTTGTTAACTAAAGCTTTAGCAAAACAGTTTGACAAAGAGAAGGTTAGAGAAAGAAACTCTCCACAATATATTGCTACTCTTTTAATGGGCTACTCCAATTCTCTAGTGTGATTCAAATTTTTATAGAATAAAAAGAAATTTTGGAACTTCTTCTTCTTTTTCTTTTCTTATTTTGCAATGGTTACGTTGAATATATTTTTTATAATTTATGCTTGAGAGGTCTATAATTGAATGTATAAGTACAGTAATTAATAGTTGTATACATTTGTTGTCAATAGAATTGGTTCATTATGGATGCATCTTTTTTAATATTTTATAATAACACAATATGTAAGTAGTCCTTAAGAACAATTTTAATTTCTACTTTAAATATCACTTTAAAAATTCAATCTTGAACAATTTAAAATTGTAACTTAAATATCAATTAAAATATTAAATTTAAATCTTTAAAAAAACAATACTTCAATCACTCATTCTAAAATCCTTAAACCAGTTTGAATATATTTTTGTAAACCTAAACTTGTATTGATTATTAAAATTAATTTACTCATAATATACATTTTGAAGACCCTTTTATAAAGAATTTTTTTCTCAGGCTTGTTTTGATTACTTTTTTTTAGCAGTTGTTGTTTTCAAGTTACTGGTTGATACTTTTATAATCCTTGGCAAAGCTTATTGTTTTCATCATCTATTTTCTTGTTTTTTAGGAAAGGAACTTAATTATCTGAACCTTAGCACCAATTGACAATCAATGAATATCATATTTGTCTTATATTTGAACTTAAAATACACTATTAAAACAGTCGTCATTTTTGTTTACTTGGATGCAATTTCTCTTATCTTTACTTTAGCAAGTTGGTGATCAAATAATTCTTAATTCATATTTCATAGATAGTATAGGATTTGTAGAGAGACGAGGAAGAGTAGAGGGTGGGGTGGTTGTGGAAATTATCAAATTTTCATAATTTTTTAAAAAAAAATTATGAATGTTGTAAAGAGTTTGTAAAAACAAAGATGAAATTAAAAAGGATAAAGCTGAAGGGATTGAATCTACAAATTTGATCTTCTCTACCTTAATTTTGATGCTTCCCTAATCTATTTGAAAGCCAAATATACATAATGTGGAAGATCAAGAGGATGCTCCTCCTTGTGTTGCCATTCTTTTTATGGTTTTGAAGAATTTCTTCTTTGGCTTGTTTCGATGACTTTAGTTTAGTAATTTTGTTTTGAAGGTACTAGTTGGTACTTTTATATTCCTTGAGAAAGCTTATTATTTTCATCATCTGTATTTTGTTTCTTAGCCAAGGAGGGAACTTAATTATGTAAACCTTAGCACCAATTGACAATCAATGAATATCATATTTGTCCTATATTTGATCTTAAAATGCACTATTAAAAAAATTGTCATTTTTGTTTAGTTGGATGCAATTTCTCTTATCTTCAATTTAGCAAGTTGGTGATCAAATAATTCCTAATTTGTATTTCATAAACAGCACAGGAGTTGTAGAGAGAGGAGGAAGAGTAGAGGGTGGGGTGGTTGTCGAAATTATCAAATTTTCATAAATGTTTGCAATTCTTTTTATGACTGTTGTAAAGAGTTTGTAAAAACATAGATGAAATAAAAATATATATGAATATGTAGTATTTATTAGCTATATACATTTGTTGATTCTCAAATCCTTAAGCTAGTTTTGAAATTATTTTGTAAACCTAAACTTAGTACATATTGACATCTTTATTTTGAAGTGTGGTTAAAAATGTCCTCCTTAAACTAAATTGTCATGACTACAAAGAGAAAAAGCATATTGACATCTTCTTTTTATATGTTTACATAGTACATTCTATTGGAGGAAAAGGATATCTTTGTTTCTCATTTCAGTAGTTGTATATCATTAAGTTGTTCTCCACCCACTATGGTTTCTTCCACCGGTTTGAATTCACTCCTTTTGTATCTTCTCCTAATGATGTTTCCATTGAGTGAACATTGAAATTGCTATCATTAACAATAGGAATCAAGTACATTTGCAGTTTTTGTTGATCTCGCCAGGATCATATGGTTTGTCCTTGATGAAAATCACTTTAGTTGGTTCTCTCTTTGTTGATAGTCTCTGCATTGGATTCTTATGCTTTATTATGGCACTTCTTTGATGACATTGGTATTGGTTTACTTTCGATGGTTTTAGTTATTTTCATATTCTGCACTTCTTTTTCATGGACAACCTTTATGTGTCTCTCAGCTTGATTTAGTTTTGTTGTTTACTGATACCAAGTTCCATGTGCAAACCAAGTGGTATCTAATTATGATTACATTTTTAGATGTTTGTGTGGTTCAGTTCAAGGTGAAGGTTCATTTTTTAAAATGTGAAGGTATAAATTATCTAGTTCATATTATAACACTATAGTTGCATATATTCCTTCACATGGTTTTTAGCTTACTTGCTTCATTCGCAAATTCAGTCATTATCATATGATTGCACTATCAGATTTCGTTGCTATGATCTCTTTACATGAGTAAAATCATTTTAGTAACACATCATATTGGTATATGCATCTACATTGCTTAATCTACTTAAGGTTGATATCATTCTCATGATCTTCCGTGTTTATACATATTTATTTGGCTCGAAGGTGATTAACTTTGGTGAGTTTGTTTTGATAAATGACTTTGATTAAAGTCATATGTTTTTATCAATTTACATAAAGTCTCTTTTGCACGAGTTTTGATCAGCTTCTAAAGGTATCTTGTCACATTTATCAGAGATGGTAATGAGATTTTGGGCTTCATACTTAAATGTTTAACTTACAATGAGTTCGGGCCTCATTGCATTTGAAAATTGACTTTGGGTAAAGTCATCGATAGTCATCATTTTCCTTGTGCTTATGTCGGCATTGAGTTTCTTTGTCAAAATAAAATTGAAAGTCACTTTGTAAGTATTAAGTGCATGATTGAAAGGTAATAACTTGGTTGGCCTCCTTTGGACAGTGAACTCAAACAACGTTTGTGTGGTTCATTATTAGTTTTTGATTTTATTATGGACTTCAAATCTCATTATTCTTTAGCAAAGTCATCGAATGTTTTGACTTTTGGAAAAAGAATAAGGAAAAACACATTTTCATTATGCTATCTCTTTGCAAGGGTATGGAACCCTAATCAGCGCCACCCTGGAGAAAGTCTATCTACTGTATTCTTCTTTGAATTCTTTGTTGTTAATCTTTTTCCCAGCTGGCTATAACGTCTCTGTCATGAAGAAATCACCAAGTGTTTTTGTTATGAAGAATGTGGCTATGAATGGAGTCATTGGAGTTGCAGACTTGACTGGTATTTATGTGTTTCATGCTGCACATACTAGTAACACTTTCATCATTTGATATGATAGTCATTGATTTTGCACAAATCATGAAAAAAAAAATGGACTCTTAATTAACTTTGTCAGAAATATATTCATGATTGCATTATGGGTATTTGGAAAATGTTGTTTATTCTTGGCATTCGGTGGTGATAAGTTTTTTGTCTTTGCTATGAAGTTTTATTATCACCATTTTTAGAACTGCTCTCTGCATCTTAGTTACTAATGTGGCAAATGATGCCCTGACAGAGTATTGTTATTCATGCATTAGAGGTTATGATTTACAGTGGTGGGCAGTTGTTCTTTTTAAGTTTTTTTGGCAGTTTGATTGTGAAATGATCTCATACATTTCATATTGTGGGTATTTTTTTTCTTTGATATTCTATCAGTTATACTTTGTATTCTCATTATTCATTACAGAATTTGTTGTTTTCTGATCATGGTTTTTCAGAAATTCAAGTTTGAAATTGTATTTTCTGAACAATCGAATAAGTACTTGGGTTAATAAAAATTAATTTCACCTGACTAATAATTTGTTGGGTACAAGATGAAGATTTCAATTGTAAAAAGTTTTGTTAACTTTAGTCAAAATCTTTTCAGTTTGGTTGAACAACCGTTACTCTTGAAGACAGTTACTTATCTGGAATTTGAATCAAAAAGAGTAATCTTTACTCTACTTTCCTTTGACCATGAAATTTATTGAAGACTTGATACCTGAAAAGATGTATATATAGAAGCAGAAAACATTTTTTAGTGCTGCTATTGTAATTCTAAGATTATCATTCTTTGGCTGTATGAAAATGTATGGATAAACTCTGTAATAAAAATCCGAATAACAAGAGGTAGAGCATTTGTAAATTTCTTCTCTATATAGTATTTTGAGGATTCAATTATTGAATCCTTAGGGTATTCTATAGACAAGAAAATAGAGAAATATATGCTTAACTGAAAAAGAGAAATCCTCTGAGTTATTATTGTTGTTCAAACTATAATTTGAGGGGTTGGTACTCCTTGAGATGGATCTCTCAAAACAAGGGATTGGTGCTCCTTGAGTGGGTGCTCTAAAATTGGCCTATAAGGCATTGTGAACAGTTGATTAAAAGATTAAGCCTGCAAGGCATTTTGGGAGTGGTTTTTATACCCTAGGAGGGTTTTCCACTCAGCAAAATCTTGTGTCTCTTTGTTCTTCTGAGTTCTCACTACTTTACTGTGTTGTTGTTGTTTCAGTTCACTATTGCTATTACTTTTCAATTCTGCTTATGAATGATTACATTCAACTCAAGGAATGCATTAATCAGAGTCATATTGAGATCAAATCTGAGCTATGTTTTTTTGAATTTTTGAAAATTGGTCAAATCTATTAAGTCACTGATTCACCCCCCCTCTCAGTGTCATTTTAACTCCAATAATTGGTATCAGAGCGTAGGGTCCTCTAATAGGTTTTAATCACCTTGGATTGATCTTGGTCTTGGAGTTTGTTTTAATGGCACATTCTCAAGATGGTGCCTCTATAACCAGAGCTCTGTTATTTGATGGAACAGATTATGTGTTTTGGAAAATCAGAATGGAAGCTTTTCTTATTTCTTTTGATGTTGATGTTTGGAGCATTGTTATAAATGATTACACTGTACCAACCTCTATTCCCACTAATGCCGCTGAAAAAAAGAGGTATGAAATAAATGCCGTGAGCTAAGCATGCCATCTTGTGTGGGTTAACTAAAGATGTGTTCATTAAAGTCATGCATTGCAAATCGCTTCATGAAATTTGGGGAAAATTCGAAACTATATATCAAGGGAATGAGAAATGGAACCTGCTGCAATCATTACACTCCAAACAACATCAGTTTGAGGAGATGAAAATGAAGGATGATGAAAAAGTGGTTGAATACTTCCTAAGAATTGATGAAGTTGTCAATGCAATGAAAGGTCTAGGTCAAGAGGTTAATGAATTTTATGTGGTCACAAAGGTTTTTAGAACCTTACCATCCAAATTTGAATCTAAGGTTACTGCCCTAGAAGAAAAAAACACTTTGATAAGCTTACTCAGACACCGCAAGGAATACTTAATGCCTATGAAATGAGAATCAGCAAAAACACTTCAACAGAAAAGAAACTATCTTTGAATAATCAAAGGAAAGAAAAAGTCGAAGTCAGTGAATCAGAATTGTCTGATTCTAAAGAATCCCATTTTGTTAGAAGACTTAAAAAGGGATCAGGAAAATATAAGGGAAAACTTCCCTTTAAATGTTTTAACTATGGAAAAATAGGTCACTTTGCTGCAAAGTGTCCCTATGATGATCAAATCTGTGACAACTATACAACTGAAAAACAACCTAAGAAGAAGGCCTTCAAACCTAAACGAAACTTCAATTTCAAAAAGAAGAAAAGTATGTTTAGTAAGGATGAATCTGATATTGAGTCTGAAGATTCATCAGTTGAAGAAGATGAAACTTTGTTCATGGCTGAAATTACTCAGCAAAATGATTCAAACACCATTGACATTGAAGAAGGTGAAGTAGATCTTGAAAGTGAGCTGAAATGTGCTTTAAAAGAGGTCAGAAAACTAAAAAAACAAGTTCTTGCTCAAGAACATAAACCAGATCAAGAAATAGTCTCTCTGAAAACACAACTTGAAGAAGCTTAAAGAGTTGAAGACTGTATTCGAGTGACTGTAAGTTGCAAAGATCAAGAAATTCAAAAACTGGAACAAGAAGTTGTCTGTCTTAGAAAGGAAATTGAGAAGTATGAAAGTACTTTAAAACTTAATGAGATGCTCAACAAGCAGAAGTTGTATAAAGACAAAACCGGTATTGGTTTTGAAAAGGGTGAATGTTCAATTAATAATGCAAAACAAAACCCCTCTTCTGAAATCGTGGGTTCAGGTCCAAATCACTTTGATTTTGGTAAGAATCATGATCAACCCTTCAAAGGTAATAGATCATCTTACAGATACAATCCCTTCTTCTATGGTTATTTTTTTTTCTGCAACAAATTTGGCCATAAGGTGAGCACTTGTAGGCTTATGAATCCTAGAATACCTAGGTTTGGTCTTAGGTAACACTATGGTTTTGTTAGACTGATCAAATGTTTTAAATGCAATGCTTTAGGAAATTCTGTCAAACAGTGCATAACTGATCTACAATCGAAACATCAAAAAATTAAAAAGGTTTGGAAACCTAAGACTGTTAACAACATTGAGAAAACTATGTTGGTTCAAACTACTTTTCAT
>VDFB02341787.1:0-46854 GCA_007258455.2 Sequoia sempervirens
CCTCAAACCAAGCAATAACCAGCAAACTATAACAGCACATTAACAGCTCACACATCAAGTGTTTTAGACACAATTTCAAGGGGCCAAAACAGGAAGTTAGAGCAAAAATTCGCACGACACTTTACATTGAAAGAGGGGAAAAGATCAAGGGCTAAGATGAAGAGTTGACTAAAGGAATTAAAAATTCCTTTTTAATATGCATGGGGATGATAAAATGAATTTAATATTCCTTAGAAACCTTGGATGAATAAAATGGAATTTAAAATTCCATTGGGAAGGACATGGGGATTGTAAATGGAATTAAAAATTCCATGAGGGGACCTTGAGAAGACAAAAAGGAATTAAAAATTCCTTGGGGGATGAGAGAGGAATTAAAAATTCCTAGGGAGATGGGAGAAGAATTAAAAATTCCTCAAAAGGACCTTGGGAAGACAAAAAAAGAATTAAAAATTCCTTGGGGGATGGGGAGAGTTGACTAAAGGGGTTGATTAGACTAGCTAATCAATGATTAGAGGACAGTTAGGTGTCTAATGAAGATTAGGGACCAACTTGCAAAAGTTAGAGGATGTGACACATCCTAATCATGGATTAGACTTGTGCATACCCCTAATGATGGGATTAGGAGGTGGATTAGGATTAATAAAAAATGATGGAGGATGTGACATGTGAGGAATTAAATAAATGTATTATTTATTCAATTCTTTGAGGAAAAGGGGAATAAAGGGTAAGGTATTTAATTATTTAACTAAATACCTTAGGGATTCAAAGGACTTTAGGAGTATTAATTAAATAATAGTAATATTACTTAATTAATGCAGATAAGAGGATATTTGGATGAAAAAGGATAAATTTGACTAAATGTAAGTGGTCAAATTTAGATGTCTACATTTTGCCCCTCTTTGAGATGGTCTTACGAAGTAGCATCATTTCAAAGAAGATTAAAATATAGCACCAAGAAGAAGATGGTTAGATTGAGAAAGATGCCTCAGTCATTCAAAGAAGTGACTAGGAAGAAAGATAATGGGAATGAAGATGAAGATTAGGGATTGAGGATGCCCCCTCGAGAGGACAGACGGGTTCAAGAGAACACATGTGTGCTCTCGAAATGGATGAGACAATGAAAGGGTATATGAGGAAGATGATGCAAAGTGATGGATAAGAGAGGATGATAAACGATAGGAGAGTGGGAAGCAGAAATGGATTTAAGGACAAAGGTGATGTTTCCCTAGTCAAGCTACAAGCCAAAATGGGTTGATGATGGATGGAGTGTTGCCGATGAGGGAATGATATATCCCAAAAAACCACGGGGATAGGGAAGGTTACATCCCGATGATGATGATGAAAGCGTTGTTGATGAGGGAGGGATACATCTCGATGATGATTATGAAAGTGTTGTTGATGAACAACACCAAAGGATAGGGAAGGATACATCTTGATGATGATGACGATGATGATGATTGGATCAAGGCTGGGAACAAGACCAAGGATGTGATTAGATGATTTTTGTTAGATTGAATGGATTAAGATTGGGTTGAAATGTGAGATGGATGAAAAAAATGAAAACGATGGAGGAAAAGATGCTTAGAATAACCATCAATATTATTCTAAGAAGATTGAAGAGATGATGATATGATGAGGGTACTTAGAATAACCAATCTTTATTATTCTAAGAAGATTGAAAAGATGATGAAATGATGAGGATTGATGAAAAGATGCTTAGAATAACCAATCTATATTATTCTAAGAAGGTTGAAGATATGATGAAATGATGTAGATTGATGAAAACTTAGAATAACCAATCTATATTATTCTAAGAAGATTGAAGATATGATGAAATGATGAGGATGATGAAAAAATGCTTAGAATAACCAATCTATATTATTCTAAGAAGAGTGAAGATATGATGAAATGATGAGGATGATGAAAATATTCTTAGAATAACCAATCTATATTATTCTAAGAAGAGTGAGGATATGATGAAATGGTGAGGATGAAGAAAGTGAAGGGATGAAAATGGATAGGATAGAGAGATGAGGAAAGTGATGAAGGATAAATGGATAGTAACCAAATCAAGCAGGTTAATTGTTATGTGTTATGTTGCCAGGTAATGAGCACTTAATTTGATATAGCATGAGATACTATGCACCAAGGTATGAGGAGCCAAGGTGACTTCCTATCACATGCATGGGACTGACACAACAAACAAGGAGGCTCTCCCAACACCCCAAATTCACGATGAATTTGGTCAGGCCAGGAATTGGGATAACCACAAGCACAAAGGATGCCCCAGTGTAACACAAGACCACATGGATCTTGGTGGGTACTACACGAGACAACCAAACACGAGACAACCAAGTAGACAATAATAGACAAAAAGATCACGATATGCCCCTATGTTTACCAGTCAAAGCACACCATAATATGATGAATCATGGCGACCTCGACAAGGTATGATAGGGAGCTTAAATGATAAACAAAAAGCCAAAAGTATCAAAAGATCATAATCAATTTCAGACGTCCTTTGCCACAAGATCAAGAGGGTGGATGGGATGGATGCGGTTTGTTAGGAAGGATACATCTTGTTAATAACAAGGATGAAGACTAAACTAAATGAAATACATGATGTAGGATATTCGAAATTGATTGGACCTTCTGACACTAGTGGATCTCGTTTGTTAAGAACTAGCTAGATAAGGACATACTTGACGACACGATGCAAGACAAAAGACACAAGACTAACATACCCTAAAGACCTAGGGGCTCGGGGGCCGATCGAAGATTAGCCTTTCCTACGTGAAAGCGCAGAGCCCTCGTAGTTCGATAAAAGTCTATGGATAAAAGTGGAAAGAGGACAATGGAGACCATGATAGATGACAAAGACATGACAGAAAAAAGCCCTAGGGGCAGATCAAAAGATCGACCTTGCCTACGTGAAAGCACGGGGGCAACATAGTTCGACAAAAAGCTGACGACCGACCATGGATAAAGGATGATGAGATGACCATGATAAGGGGATACAAAGATGGTGCCGATATGATGCGACAAGATAGACCTGGTAGATGAGATAGGATGATGGTGATTGCATGAAGCTCAGGGATGGGATAATTATCCAAATCATCAAAAGATGAATTGGGATGATGATATGATGGATAGATAAGTGATGAAAAGTGAGAGGAGATTGGCAAGATGTTTGAAAAAGGTGGAATTGATGATAGTGATATAGATGGCATTGGGATGCATGAGGGGAGCCTATAACCAGATACCAATGACAAGGGATTATGAGAGGGGATGAGGATAGAGATGAATGGATAGGGAGATAAGGATGGGGGATGGAAGGGATGCTATGATGGATGGATAAAGGGATACAAATAAGGAGAGTGAAGGGATTGTTTGGATGGATAGGAAGATAAGGATGGGGGATGGAAGGGATGCTATGATGGATGGATAAAAGGATACAGATGGGGAGATTGAAGGGATTGTTTGGATGGATAGGAAGATAAGGGTGGGGAGATGGAAGGGATGTTGTAATGGAAGAGGGATAAAAATTTGGATGAGGAAAAGGTTACTAGATGAATAGATGGGAAGGTAAGGATTTGGAAGATGGAAGGGATTTATTTTTTTGGATGGATGGATGGGAAATTAAGGATGGGGAGATGGAGGGGATGACATGATGGATGAATGATGTCTCCAAGGACTATGTCACAAAGGAAGTAGATGCCCCCACTCTTGATACAGGAGGGATGGAAGGTGGGTGGATGGGAAGATAAAGGAGATAAATGGAGGAGGATAGGACAGGATGAATAAGGAAGGAAGGCTAATGGTAACATGACAGGTGGACAAAGAAAGTAGATGGATACGGATAAGGAATATGATAGTGTATGGGTGAGGGGAATGTATGCCAAGAGGTTTCCAAAGCATGTATAGATAGGCACCCTTGTCTTTATCAAGATCACGAGAAAGATGAAGGGATTGGAGATAAATGTGATATGATGGGTAGGATGTGGAAGGTAGGTGGGATAAAGGAGATAGATGAAGGGGATGTAGTTTCCCCCAAGTGTGGAAGTAAGTTGTATGGGGGATTTACATATGATGCCTATTTTTCAGGTTTTCATCATGGTACTTATCCAAGGCGCTTGTTTTCCAAGTTTTCACCATTGGACGAATTATTTCTCTTTGCTTTTTTTTTTTTGAATTTTTTGGATTTCTTGGATTTTTGTATTTTTTGGATTTTTGGATAGTATGCAGATGGAGATGGATAAGGATAGGGATGTGGATAAGTGGATTTAGAAGGTACATGACAAGGAGATGGATGAAGGACTCAATAATCAAGTTCCATATGAGGTATTAAGAGCCCATGTGTGGAATGACGATTGGATGTTGGTAGAACCTTAGTAGGATAAATGGATTATACAAGAGAATGGATTAAAGGGATTTTATGTGGGAGATATGTGGGATAATGGATGGGATGTTGGAAAGTGTATGGATGGAATGATGGGGTAGGTATGTGATGGGGTAATGAGTTCAGGACCAACATTGACACATATGGTGGTGGATGTGAAAGGATAGGAGGATTAACAGAAAAAGAATGTGGGGATAATGGAGGAGATGGGATAGTGAATTTTGGGACATAAGGACCCAAAATAGATTTAGGAGATAGTGGATGAGGATGTGTAGCTTTTGGATTAGCAACTTTGGATGTTGTTACTAATTTTTCATTTGAAGGAATTGCATCCTTTTTCTTTGGGATCCACATGGTTTTGATTTTTACTTTGGTGGGCCTTTATGGCCTGTGGGTTTGATTTGGATTTTGGATTTGATTTTTCTTTTTGTCAACATGTCTTTTTAAGGAGACATGAGGGGATTTAGATTCATGTGGATGTTTAGATTTATGCATTTTTACTTTAGCACCCAAAGTGCTTTTAATAGCAATGGGATGGGTGCGAGGAGATGGATGATGTGGAGGAAACATGAATGGAGTGATGGAGGTAGGATTTTGGGGATGATATGTGGATGGAGAATATGTAGGTACGCGCCTTTGTTGACCTTGATTAGGGGACATGAGAGTAGGATGTTTATGATTGGTGACATGGATAGGTGATGGATGGATAAAAGAATGAATAGGACGAGATGGAGGAGGTGATTTTGGGATATAAGGGCCCAAAATGGGCTTGGTACGTCGGGGATGTGTGATGGTGGATGGAGGGACATAAGGACCCAAAATAGATGGAGCAGATGAAAAATGAGAGATGGTGGATGGAGGGATATAAGGACCCAAAATGGACTCAAAAGACGAAGGAGGAATATGGACGGTTGCTTTGAGGTGATACGATGGAGGGGGGATGATGACAAATGATTTAGTGGAGTGACGGGAAGAGCCTATTATTCTTTTGGAGGAGGCTTGTTGAGGATGTATAGGGGCTATACCAACATTTTTGGATTGTGAGTCTTGAGAGATATATCCACGACCTTGTGTATGGGGATTTTCTTTGAATTCCTAAACCTTTTCCTTGATAGTTCATGCTCTTGAGCATTCACTCTATGGTAGGGTGCTTGTTATTTTGGAAACATGATGCAAGTCCATTATTAGGTGGAGGAGGATGGGTGGCATATATGCTCGATTCCTCTTTTGCAAGGAAACCACCATGGATGAATGTGAGAGTACCAACGAAATATAAAAGTGATGTGGGGATAGTAGGGTTAGGCAGTGATGGAGGATCATGAGATGGAGATGATGGGATAGCAACATATTGATCAGGAGGGGTGAGTGGTAAGGGATCAGGAGAGGGATTAGGTGATACAATAGGATCCGGTGTTGTGGCAGTGGGTGATAAGGGCTCATGAGATGAAGTGATTAGATCTTGAGTGACAAGGGGATCATGGGCTGAAGTGGATGAGGGACTATGATCTGGAGGTGGACTAGATGGGATGGCAGGATCTTGATCGGGAGAAGAGGATATGTTGGTATGATTTGGATCAAGCTCTTGGAATGACTCATCTTGTGTGGGTGGCATGCTGATGAATTGTTGGAGGGACTCCTCAAGTGGGGGAGATGGAAGGATGGATGATTCATGAAGTTCACGGGAATGGATTTCGGTGATAGTAGGAGTGGGAGGAGTGGATTGGATTTGGGTGTCTTGGATGGATTGGGTGGATCTAGGAGTAGAAGATGGTAATTGGGTTTGGTTATCTTCGATGGGTTTGATGGCTCTCAGAGTAAGAGATGGGGGTTCAATGGATTCGATGGATTTGATGGTTTCAATAGTTTGAGTGGTGCTAGGGGTGGTAACAACAATGATAGGTGTGGGATGAAGAAGGGTCTTATCACTAGTGACCATGGATGACGGACTGGGATTGAATGGTTCCATGACTTCAAGATGTGGAGTTTGGGATGTATTCTTTGTCATGAGTCCCTGGAGAACTTTTGGAGCGAGAATTGTGCATATTCTAGGCTTAGATGGAACGGTACGAGTGGATGAAGGATTATGGATTGTTGGTGGACTAGGATTAGATGGAGGAATGGGATTGGTGGGGGGATCAAGATTAGATGGAGGGTTAAGGTAAGAATATTGTGATAGCAGACTAGAATAGGAAGACGTGGATGGTGGATTGATGTTGGAGGAAGTAGATGGGGAATTAAGATAGGAATATTGGGATGATGGATTAGGAAAAGAGGATATGGGTGGTGTATTAGGACAAGAGGATGTGGGTGGTGGATTGGGACAAGAGGATGTGGGTGGTGGATTGCAATAAAGGTATCGGGACAACATATTAGGATGGGAAGATTGAGATGGTGGATTGAGATAGGACATGGATGGTGGATTATGATAGGAAGATGTGGATGTTGGATTAGGATAGGTTGATGGGGGTGTAGGATTAAGATAAAAAGGTGTGGATGTAGGATTAGGATAGGGGGACATGGACTGGAGGTTGTAATAGGAGTATTGGGATGGTAGATTAGGATAGGAAGATTGGGATGGTAGATTGGGATAAGAGGATGTGGGTGTTGGATAAGAGAAAGATGTAGATGAAGGATATGATGAATATGTAGACGGGGAAGATAATGGATATCACTTGTCAAAGGTAGCATAGGGATTGCTAGTAGGTGTGGGTGAAGATGTGATGGGATAGCTTGGATGAGTGATCAGATTCTGGGTGGCGCTCGGGGAAAGCTTTCCAGTAATGATAAAATCAAGTGGATCTATATCATACTCATCTTGATCAACAAGACTTTCATTATCATCGTCAACATAATTAGGATTCCCCTTAACTACTATTTTTGGTTGCATTGGTGAAGGATAAGGATTCATGATGTTGGATGGGATGGATATGGATTGAAGGTATGGGAATATATGATTAGAAGGAAAGAAAAGATAATGAAAAGATAAATAGAGTGGATTGGAATAAGATGGAAGAAAGGATCTTAAGATCTTGGATGTAGACGAACAAAAGCTTAGATTGGGATTTAGGTTAAGCTCAGATTGGGATTGGATTGAAGCTTAGATTAGGATGATTGGAGGATGTTATGGGATTGATTTTAAACCAAGTTCAGGGGTTTAACTAGATGACATAAGATGCCGACAATCAAATTTTTCCAGATTTGGCAGTTTTCAAAAATTGTCAAATTTTGTCATTTTAGGTAACTGCACATGCATATCTTTGAGAGTCCAGTTTTTTCCCAAAAACTTCTAAGAACTAAGGTAGGGTGAATTTCCAACTAACATCCTAAATCCAAAACATAAGTTTTGAGTTATTAACAAAAACGACTTCAAAAATTGGAAAAAAACACTAAATTGCAATTTTGAGGGTTAAGATGAAAGTTTCATGCCCCAAAAATGTGCCAAAACGGGAGCCATTTGACTAAGGATTGGTTGGGAATCCACATGCCACCTCATAACACAACCACCCATAAAATTTCAGCCCAAATGGACACCCGAGTCAAAAGTTATGGCCTCCAGAAGTTTCTGCATCAAAATCAAAACCCCTAAAACGAAGTCTAGATGATTGGGATTGATGAACCAATGATGGATATGTAATCTAATGATGTTATAAGATGAACCTATGTGATTTGGTCGATGAAACAATGACTTTTAGAAAGTGTTGATGAATGGGAACGATGATGACGGGAAGATAGATGAAGGTCCGTTGGGAAAATTCCCCTGTTTAGGGATGGTAAGGAAAATTCACCCAAGCAGAAGGCAGATTCGCCCAAAAAGAAAGCATACTCGCCCAAGCAGAAGACAAAATTTCCCAAACAGATTGTAGGTTCACCCAAACAAACTGTAGATTCGCCCAAACAGAAGGCAGATTCACCCAAACAGATTGCAAATTCGCACAAACAGAAGGCAGATTCGCCCAAACAGAAGGCAGATTTGCCCAAACAAACTACAGATTCGCCCAAACAGAGGGAAAATTCACCCAAGCAGAAGTAATATTTTCCCAAACAGAGGGATGATTTTCCCAAGCAGAAGGAAAATTCACCCAAACAGTTGCAAGTTCACCCAAACAGCTACAAGGTCACCTAAACAACTGTAAATTCGCCCAAACACTAAGAAAATTCACCCAAATAGTTGTAGATTCACCCAAACAGCTGGAAAAATCGCTCAAACTTAGGGAAATAGGCGGATTTGATTTTTAGGATCGCCTAACGGGGTAACAACCTCGCTTGTTTCTTGAACGAGACAAATGGGGAGGGATTTGCTTGAAAATGAGATCGCCTAATGAGTAAACGGGCTCGCCTAATAGACAAACGAACTCGGTGAACGAATGAATGGACTCCACAAACAAAAAAATGGACTCTCTTGACGAATAAACAGACTCCACTGACAGATGAATGAATGCCCCTGACGGAGAAACAAATTCCCCTGATGAATGAACGAACTTGACTAAACTTGGACTCAGACAAACAGGGACTTGAATGGAAGACAAGATTGGCTATTCAGGGAGAAAATTCACCCAAACTAATGGAAAATTCGCCCAAGTATGTGACAAATTTTCCTGTTCCTAGAGAATGGGTGAATTTGACAAGTTGAAGGACAAGATGGATAGACAAACTCAGACTGACAGCAAAATCACCCCTTTAGGGATTAGATTCGCCCAAAATAGTAGCAAGCTCACCTAAATAGGGTGCAAACTCACCTATTCTGTGGAGAATGGGTGATTTTGACAGGAAATAATTGAGAAACAACTTAGACAAAAGACAAAAACACACATGTGGACAACAGGTTCACCCTAAATAGAAGCAAATTCGCCCTTGACAAAGGAAGATTCGCCTAAATGACAGACTTGGATTAGACTGGATGAAAAATAACTAACTTTGGCAAAAGACAAAATCACAACAAGCAACAAACAAAAGATAAGGCTGACTTGACCAAAAAGAAATGCACTAGTTTCACACAAAGAAGACACTTCAAGCAATACAATCCTAAAATTAGTGAGAAGGGTATGGCCAACACGGTCCTCTATCTAGGTTGAACAAGGTGATCTAGGGAGTCTTCGATATACACCAAGTACGTGAGGCACAACCGTGAACACCTGCTCATCACAAACGTGATTCAGGAGCCCCAACAAGGTACTAGAAATTCGGACCAACTCTTCACATCTTATCTAGGTATCACGCTAGCTTTGACGCTTCGCCAAATACGACGTGATTGGATTGGGGTACAACTTTGGCTCTCCCACTTTATATACCCCGTCGGTACATGTGGTTGGGATCGTCCTTTGGGGTGATGAAATACCCAAGTAGGTCCCGCTAAAAGAAGACACTAGACATTTTTGGCTGGTCCCCAGGCTTGCATGAAGCACAAGGGGAGAGCTTATACGTACTAGTACCTCCTAGGTAACACAAATAGACTAAAGTGGACTATGATTTCTCATCACCCAGGATCACCAAATGGCGCAAGGGGATTGGATGCGTCAACAACCCACTTAACAAACATGACAAACAAGTAAATTTGACCCTTTAATTAGTCCTATGTGTGCCTAACTAGTATGGAAAATAACAAGCAAAATAAACTAACTATGCTGGGACCGATCGTTCTACAAGAAAATTTTAGTAGTTGGAACCTCCGACCTTGGATGAACGAAAGCAACTGCACAAACGTTAGCAAAATGAAGCACACTCAGAAACATACAAGTTAGGGGGGTCAGTACTTGAAAACGACAACAAACGAACACTAAAACTTAAAATTTAAGTCTTTGTTCTACCTCATAATTGCCTCTGTTCGAGGAAAACTTTCCTGTTCTAGAGAGCATATTCGCCCATGTTAGCAGCAGAATCGCATGTTTAGGGTGCAGAATCGCCTATTTAGGGTGCATAATCACTTGTTTAAGTAATAGGGAGCAAATTTGCCCCTTTTTGATAGATGGGTGAATCTACAAGATGTAGATTCGCCTCTGTTTAAGGGAATATCACCTGTTTTGATATCAAAATCGCCCATGTTGCTGCAGAATCGCCTTTTTCAGTAGCAGTCACCTTTGTGTGTAACCTAAACCTACAAAATGTGAAACAACAGAGCACATAAAAAGAGTAGACCCATTTGTGGGTCCCATCAAGTGTGCCAGAAATGTGTGAATTATGTTTTTCTAACTCTAAATGATGCAAAACAAACAAAATGCAAATGAAAGAACAACACCAAGAAAACACCTCAAGATTAGCCTAGTTAAACTTGGACAAAACAAAGATGAAAACAATTATTTTACCTTGCCCAAGTTGATCAAATGGTTGGCCTTGTTGATTCGTTTGATTTGTGTGCTCCTAGATCAATTTTGACAACATAACGACTTGTAGCTTGATTTGGATGCAAAGATGGTGGGTTTTGGTTATGGATGAGGGGACCTTGGGAAGAAAAAAATGAATTAAAAATTCCTTGGAGGATGAGAGAGGAATTAAAAATTCCTAGGGAGATTGGAGAGGAATTAAAAATTCCTCAAAAAGACCTTGGGAAGACAAAAAGGAATTAAAAATTCCTTGGGGGATGGGGTGAGTTGACTAAAGGGGTTGATTGGACTAGCTAATCAATGATTAGAAGACAGTTAAGTGTCTAATGAAGATTAGGGGCCAACTTGCAAAAGTTAGAGGATGTGACACATCCTAATCATGGATTAGACATGTGCACACCCCTAATGATGGGATTAGGAGGTGGATTAAGATTTAAAAAAATGGAGGATGTGACATGTGAGGAATTAAATAAATGTATTATTAATTTAATTCTTTGAGGAAAAGGGGAATAAAGGGTAAGTATTTAATTATTTAACTAAATACCTTAGGGATTCATAGGACTTTAGGGGTATTAATTAAATAATAGTAATATCACTTAATTAATGTAGATAAGAGGATATTTGGATGAAAAAAGACAAATTTGACCAAATGTAAGTGGTCAAATTTAGATGTTTATAGTTCCTACATGGTGAAGCCTATAATTAAAGGGGAGATGTTCCTCCCAAATCATCATATCATCAATTATTCAATTCATATCATGTTTTTATGATTATTGGAGGTAACCCCTTCGAAGTGGTCTACTATATTTCATATTTTTTACAAATATTTTCAAGAAATATCATAACGAGTGGTATCAAAGCTACAATTTGGGCCAACATTTTTCCTACAGTAACTTCCAAACCAGTGCAAATTTGGGTCTGAATTTTTTTTGGGTTTTGAGGTATTTAGTATATAAGCTCTCAAAACAAAATTTAGACTTTTAAGGTAAGTTTTCTAACATTTATTGAGTTTTTTTTTATTAATTTTCTCTATAGGCTAAAATTTCTAGATTTTTTAATTTTTTTTACATTTTTATAAAGCTTATAAAAAGTAAGTAGGTTATGTTATTTGTTATTTACTATTAAAAATAAATAAATTCTTTAATTTTGTGGTCAAAGTTTAGTCAAAATTTTCATTATTTTGCTCTATAGACTATAATTTTTGGAATTTAAAAAAAAATTATATTTTTGGAAACCTTAGTAAAAATTAGGTAGGGTTAATTCTTTGTAATTTATTGTTAGACAAAAAATAAGCTCCATAATTTAGTGGCCATGTTTTAGTCAACCCATAAATTTCAAAACTTGTCTCAGCATATGTCCTAAATTTTTATGGTTACAATTCACACTAGATACTATCCTCCCTTAATCAATAAAAAGGAATCTATCGTTCAAAATAAAAACAAACTTGAATCCATGTCATTGTTAGGACTAGAGGGATCTTTTATGAATGAGGAAATCGATGACCATCTTTATTGTCCACCACTAAAAATTGAGCAAATAATTTCATTGAATTGTGAAAAAGTGGTACATTTCATTAAGAATAAATTATTTTACCCATTTACAACATTCTTAAATTAGGGATTATGTAGGTTTTAAAAAGTAATACTATTAGAATTAAGGGGTTCAAAAATCCACCAAGGTGGGTACAACCCTAATAGACAAAATCAAGGAATAGGTCAACCTTTTCAAGGTAAGTCTCATGGAATAATATTTTAAACTCTATAATATGTCAGGTGATGTAATGGTTGACATAGCCTCAATACATTTATAATATGAACCTTATCAATGGTACCAATGGATGGTGGGTGTCAAATAAGGGAAATTACTTAGAGAGAATTTACCAATGACTTAGTAGCCCAATATGAGCAAGCATGGAAGGGAGCTATTTTACCCAGCTTACAAATTTAAAACAAATAGGGTCTGTAGTAGAATACATTGCTAAACACATGACATTGGCAATTCAAACTCAAGATGTAACACCTTATCAAAGACTACAACTCTACATCAATGGACTTAATGAACAAATTAAACATGATGTTCATTTATTGGAACCTTGTACAGTTAGAAAAGAAATGCAACAAGCATTACACATTGAGCAAAGAAACCTAACTGCAAAAAGATCAACACAAGGCCAAATAGTAGGATGAAAATACAAAAATGTCACTAGCCTACTAACAAAAATGGGGCTAATTTTTTTAGCCCAGAACAAATAAATAAGCTCTCTTGTCAACAAGAGGAAGAGAAAAGAGAAAAAGGTCTATGTTGGCATTGTGATAGCGAATGGTCTAGGGGCCATAAATGTGGTAATAATGAGAAGGGACTAATGATTATTGAGAATGAGATTGAAGAAGAGGAAGAAGTATCTATAGCAGAACCAAATATGGAACTGAAGAGTAAAAATTTAGAGGAAGAAGATAGTGCTACTATCTCATTACATGCATTGAATTGAATAAGAACACCACAAACACTTAAAGTTTTTGGTTATATAAAAAAGAGAAAGGTAACAATGTTGATTGATATAGGTAGTACACAACTTTATTGATAGAAGATTAGCTCATGAGCTTAATTGTTTTGTATATCCAGTCTCTAAATTCCAAGTCATGATAGTTGATGGAAAACAACTCTCTTGTGGCAATAAGTGCCATCATATAAAACTTTCAATGGGAAATTACCATCTAGATTCTAAAATGTTTGTTATTCCAATAGGAGGAGTAGATGTAGTTTTAGAAGTACAATGACTTAAATAGTTGGGAACAATGCCCTTCACTTTTCAAGAATTATTTAACTTTCAACTCTAATAGAAAAAAAAAAACTTACAGGAGTAACATCACCACCAAATCAAATTATTAGCTCCCATAGGATGGAAAAATTAATTAAGAAAGGTTCATATGGTCTAGTGGCACAACTAAATTTTATAGAAGCACAAGATGTGAAAATTCAACATCCACAAGAACTTCAAGAGATCATTTAAAAACACCAACAAATTTTTGTAGAACCTAAGGGTCTACCTCCAATTAGAGACCATGATCATGCCACTCAATTAATATCTAGAAGCATTCCTCCTAACATTAGACCTCATCATTATCCTTATGAACAAAAGACAAAAATTGAGAAAATAGTCAAGGAAATGTTGGATTAAGGAATTATTCATCCTACTAAAAGTCCCTATTCATCTCCAGTGGTTATGGTTAAAAGGAAGGATGTGTCATGAAGAATGTGTCTTGATTATAGGGAACTCAATAAACTCACTCTTAAAGATAAGTTTCCTATTCCTACTATTGATGAATTATTAGATGAACTAAATGGTGCAATTTCATTTACTAAGTTAGATTTACATTCTAGTTTTCATCGCATTTGCATAAAGGAAGAGGATATGCATAAAACTTAATTTAGAATACATGAGGGACATTATGCATTCTTAGTAATGTCATTTGGTCTAACTAATTCCCCATCAACTTTTCAAAGCCTCATGAACTCAATACTTCACCCATTTCTTCACAAATTTGTGGTGGATTTATTTGATGATATCCTTATCTATAGTAAATCATTGGAAGAACATTTGCAACATGTAGAGAAGATATAACAAGTATTGAAAGATAATCAAATATATGCCAAGAAATCCAAATGTGTCTTTGGTGTATAATAAATGGAATCCTTGGGACATGTGGTGTCACATGAAGGTTTTAAGCTAGACCCCAAGAAAATTGTTGCAATAAAAGAATGACTGAAACTTAATATCAAAGGGTTGAGAGGATTTTTGGGTCTAACAAGATACTATAAAAAATTTATTCATAATTATGCTTGTATTGCAACATCCTTAACAATGTTATTAAAGAAGGATTCCTTTCCATGGTCAGAGCTAGCCACTCAGGCCTTCCAACAACTAAAAGAAGCTCTCACTTCAACTTTAATACTAGCTATCATTGACTTCTCTAAAATATTTGTGGTAGAATGTGATGCTTCTAGAAATGGAATCAGGGTAGTTCTAATGCAAGAAGGGTGTCCATTAGCATTTGAGAGTTGAAAAATCAAAGGAAAAAACTTTCTGAGGCCCACATATGAGAAGGAAATGTTAGCCACCATTCATCCAATCAAAAAATTGTGTCAATAATTAATGGTAAGGAATTTCAAATTCAAGACTAATCATGAGAGTCTAAGATATTTTTTAGAACAATGACTATCCTCATTAGAAAAACAAAAATGGGTTACCAAGATGCTAGGATATGAATTTGAAATCATTTATAAGAAGGGTAAAGAAAATATTGTAGCTGATGCCCTTTCTTGACAAGAAGTAGAGGAAGCAAATATTCGTGTCATTTCCTTAATAAAACCAAAATGGTTAGAAGTTGCATAAAAAGAGTGGAAAAATGATCCTCAAATACAAAATCTCTTTCTAAAACTTCAACATGACCCATCTTCTTTTGATAAGTATGTTTGGAAAGAAGATTCGTTATGGTACAAAGATAGATTATTTTTATGTAAAAAATCCAATTTAAAAGGAAACATATTATCTCAAATGCATGGCTCACCAATAGGAGATTCAGGGTTTTCAAAGACCTATCATTGTATAAAGAAATATTTCTTTTGGGAAGGTCTAAAAGGGGATGCCGAGAAATTTGTGGTTGAATGTTTAATTTGTTGACATGTTGCAGAAGAACTTGCACATTTGTTTGAGCACCTACATATCTTTATAAGCATGAGTAAATCCAAATTGATCCAAGTTGAATGTTACTTTTCTTATTTCATTTATTGTTCTAATTACTATCTCACACCAATTACAAGATTGATTAATCCAAATTGATTTGAGTTAGTTCATTATATGCATTTTATTTGATTAACCTAAATTAAACTTAAGGAAATTTTATTTTCCTGTAAAAATTACTAAGTTGATATTAAATTGTATCATGCATTGTCTTGATTGAACTCAGTGATATTACTATTAACTATTGACTATTGATCTAGAAATAAAAATGAGGTTACTCGTGTGTTAACTTGAATGGTAGTTATCCTAGCTCCCACACCACCCTTGGTGATGGTTCCAAGAATTCTTTTGTGTAGGACTCTCCCTATGATGACATTGCACCTAGGAATACTAGAGTTGGTGGTGATTTGGAGACTTGTGATGACATCCTTGTCCACATCATGAGGGGCTATGGTGAGGGTTCTTGTCTAATTATTTTTGGGATTGGTGTGATTTCGTACACCACCATGGTTGAGATGGGGATTCTCTCTACTTTCCCTCCTCTGCTTGCTAAATATTGACCCATGTCTTTTGCTCAAACCCCATATTGTGGTTTGTGGACAAAAAGTGCTAGATAATGAAATTTATATTCTCATCAAGGCTTGATTGGAATGTTTAATAAGTTTTGGCCTTCTATTTTGAGTCTACATTGATGGGTAACTATGTCATGTAAGCCTCTTTCTAAGGGCTCTATCAAGGTATTTCCCTTTTCTAGGGTTTTTATGTAATATTTCAATATTCGAAAGACATGGAGGCGATGCTAGAGGAAGGCTTTGAATGTGGGGTGATAATTCACTCTATCTCAAACCATAATTTCCCTCTTTAATCTCACATATAACTATTATATACTATGCCTATTCAAGTTAGATTGCCTAATATCTCCCTCCAATTATGGGAAGACTCATGATTTGAGGGCATCAGTAATGCTATTGGATAATTTTTGAATGTGGATTCTATTTAAACTAGCAACATTAGCCACTCTATCTTTTCCCATTTTCTAGTGGACATTGACACCTCCAAGGATTTTCTTGGGGATATTGTTTCGTAGAAGATAGTTTGGAGACCCATCGCATGAATGTGGGATCAACATTGTGGCATCGAAACACCCTCTTTGAAGATTCAACTATTATTTATAAGGATGTTGAGCCTTATAGTTCTATAGAGGTAGATCCTAGAGTGGAGTGTCTCCTCTGGTTGTGGCCCCAATTAGGGTTGTGAATGTTTTGATGAGAAATAAATAGGTTCAATACCAATTATTGGGAAATTCAATCTCTATCCAAAACTGACTTCAATGGATGAGATACAAGGCTTATATTACAACAACATGAAAATTTGAAACTTCTATGCAAATATAAAAATTAAGTTGCCTTAATATGGAAATACCATGATTAGATTCATCTTCTTAATGATGCTAAAATTAGCTAACATAACATGCTTAATTACACTGCATTATGTGAACTTATAACAACAATATATAAATAATAAAATCACCATAAGATAGCAACAATGAGGCACAAATCATCAACACAAGAGCATCACATAACACAAGATATACGTGGAGAAACCCTTATGGTAAAAACTCCACCAAGAAGAGAGGCCAAGTATGCATTATCTTCAAATAAATGAGATTACAATACAATCACTTCCATTCTCCTCTTTACCTCCACCATGGAAACACCTATGTTCCTATGAACAACCTCCTTGTGCCTCAACCTATCCTTGTACCTATAATGGAACTCTACATCCAACTATGCTCATATTTTCTACATCCAAGAGTGAATTTATAGATCTGTGAAGACATCTTAAGCCCCAAACAAGGCTCCCAAAGATGACCCTTCAATCCAAACGTTCTCAACCCTTGGAATACCTCCTCAAAATGCGAAAGGACACCAATTTTGGCTCCAATACTTTCCCTCCAACTTGGGCACCAAAACTTGAGAGATAAACATTACATTAAATGCAATAAATGATGGAATACCAAGAGACACCCGTTGCCTCATTCCAAGCTCCCACTTGGAGAATCCCAACAGTCACTCATTTATCCTTTCCTTATCTTTTATTATCCCATTTTAGGCATCCACAAGTGGGGAAAGCAATATTAAATATTTATTTCCACGAGTCACCTTTACCACTACTGGTGGACCCATCACCCCTTGTGAATATATTATACAAACAATGGTGAGAATTAATATTACAAAATATTTTCTGAATACACTCTAAGTGCCTAGAGACACTTTCCAAGGATGTTGGAACCATGACATAGGATTTACAAGGTGGATGGTACTTAATCCGAACATGTTTTATCCCCACTTTGGGATCCTTCCTATGATCGTGTTCAATCAACTTTCTTGTTAGATCCATTTTCCCTCTCAATTGATAGTGAGGGGAGGCATGATCATTCTTTTCCTACAATTTAGTGCACCTCAAGACATCTTTTATCAAACTTTATTTCTCATTAAGAGAGGTGACTCAGGTGGTGGAGTCAATAGAGTAGCTCCTACTTCTTTCTCCCTAGTTTGATGAATTTGACAATGGTGTGTCTTGGATGATCATCCATAAAAGGAAGAGAGATCTTCATAAAATAGTTTTAGATTCTCATACCTGAGCTAAGGGTGTGCATATTGCTAGGATGAGATTAGGTGTTGTGTAGGATGTGGACCTCTGATTGTTGTATTGCTAGGGTAGTTTCCTACAACTATTTGCTCGTGTTGTGTGTGTTGTTTCATCTTATTTAGCTGAATTGTTGTAGCATTTTGATATTTTTTTCTATGGTAAAGGGCTTAGTACCTTGGTTTACCTTTTTAATATATCAAAAACTACTGAATATTGGAAGGCTTTGGTAGAGCCTAATGCATTAAATTAGTTTTTATTTATTCTCTATTACATCCCCAATCTTTGTTTTATATGGGATTAGATTTACGTTATTTATATTATTCCATATTTATTATGTAGATTGGCCATCCCACCCTTTAGGAAAAACATATGTTCTTATGATGACTATTTCCACACTAGATAACTATTGATATAATTATAAACATTGGAGTTAATTCTAACCATGACCCCCAAAAAGGCTCAAAACTTTCTTCCCAAATTTTTTCACAAGGAAATGAACTTCACCTTGAAGAATCTTTATAAGATATTTCAAAATTGCCTTGTCTCCTCTTGAAAGGTGGCAATTTGAAGCACACTCCAAATAATTTGTATTAGTAGGGTGTTATTATAATTAAAAGCTATTTGGGTTTGATGATGCATACAACAAGTTTGAGATAATGACAAGCAAAATAAATTAAAAACAATGAGGGCACACAAATTTTGGATATAAAATAAAGGTAAAAAAATTAGAACACACATATATGAAATTTAAAAAAAATTCCTAACCCTAAGTGATAGGTGTAGAGGTGTTGGGTTTACTAAAATGAAGATAAATAAAACACAACCCCTTCTCATATCTAGAATGTTAATAATAAAATGAGTAAATCAATTAGGTAAAATTAAAATTTTAGAGAATAAGTGTTAAGTCACTAATATGACATAGAAGTGTAGAAACTTAATTGAAAGAGAGAAGGGATAAGAAGGTGTGTAGCTATCTCATTGTTTCATAGTGATTGATGTGCTTTGTTTGACACTATTTGTGTATTGAATTCAAAGATTGAAATGTTGTAGAAAAGAATGTGATCCTAGAAAAAATTGAAGCTATAATCTTGATTGATTATGACAATCTTGACCTTCAATCATGATTGCATCTTTTTGCACATGAAAAGCAAATACCTTGATTCACTTTACTAAATATTTGAACGGGGAATACAATATTAAGAAACACCTTTAGAAGCTTGTGTAAAGGTTGAAGTGTCAAGACTTCCTTGTGCCCCCTTTGTTGTTGTTTAGATGATTGAAGACATGTTGCATTTTGTCTAGAATGAAGATCAATTTGATATTTGTTTTTAAATGCTAATGCAATCCTATAATCAACAAATACCTATGTTTCCTTTCTCTTTGATTGAATATTCTTTTGATATGTTCTTATGATATATTAATACTAGTGACCGAAGGCATGTTTTTAAAGATGACAACTTAGACCCCAATCTAGACATTTGGTGTGCAAGCTGTTGGCCAACAATTATATTTTTGAATTTGGTTAGTTTAGATTGGGTGAGAAATGGATTTAAATTCAAGTAGGTGCAATCATGTCAATGATATTGCCCAAGGATGTAAACACATCAATGGTCATGCCCAAAACATGCAAATAAATGGAAAGTGAAATATACATATGAATGGAGACCAAAATGAGTAGATAGATAAATGATTTTTAGGTCGTATTAATTTTTATGCCTTATTGATTCAAACTGAGCTCTAAATCAATATATAACAAGACATGATTAAAGCAGGGTTACCCGGGGACGCGTCCCCCCTCCAAAATCCCCCGTCCCGGTTCCGGGGACGTCCCGGGTACTGGGGGACGGCTAGGGGACGGCAGGGGACCGTCCCCCTTTTTTGAAAAAACTCAGGAAAACGGGGGGACGGCGTTGACCAAATAGGGGGGCTGACCAGACCCGGGGACGGAAGGGGGACGGCTGAGCCGTCCCTCAACCGTCTCGGGGACGGCCGCCGTCCCCTACGTTTTGAAAAAAAAACATAAATTTTAAAAAATTGCAATCTTTAATTTACAAATTTTTTAATTAAATGGTGTGCGCCATGAAGGTTTGTGTGGTTTCGAAGGTCTTCATTTGGGCTTGGTGGCGGGGGCTCCGCCCCTCGACCCCGCCCTGCCGGGGCGCACCCCGTGCCCCCCCCGCGAGGGGCGCTGCCCCCAGACCCCGCGAGGGGCACTACCCCTCAATCTTGTTGGGGTGTTTCCCCCAAAACCTCATTAAAACTATAGGTCTAAGCATGTTATAGGCCAATGATGAATCATGATCATTAAACCTACAAAATACATATCCCCCGTTGCAAATCTTTGCATCTTTTGTAGTCAAAGCCATAATCAAGGATTATCTTGTTCCATACATTAGACATACGATATTGTATTTTGATTTTCATAACAAACTTTTAAACTATATGGCAGCAATGTAGCCTTTGGGCATTTTGATATAAGTTTATAAATTATAACTAGGAGGTTGTTTTATGATTTGTGTAACTGTATGTTAATTTTGAATGCGTATTGACTATTGACTTTGAGTATTGGCATAATGTTGAACACAAATGTTATATGTTAATGTTCTATAATGTGTATCATGCATGCCTTATTCATGTTATCTGTTAAATATTTAAAATTTCCCTATATTTTTTAAATTTTCCCTATATTTTTATATAGCCGTCCCCTGCCGTCCCTAATTTTGGCCTCAAAAATCGGAAACTTGGGGACTCGTCCCGCTGTCCCCTGCCGTCCCCGTCCCGGAAACTTGGGGTAACCTTGGATTAAAGTGAATGCAAATCAAACAATAGAACAAAATAAAGTGAGGAGGAATATGTTTTAAAATTTGTATGAATACTATTAAAAAAAGATAAATTGAATTTTAGAATGATATATATACAATAAGATCAAAATAAAAGCACAAGAAACACACTTTTCTCTTCTACTCCTGTTTTACAAGGAATATTCCTTCCATGAAACTCCTTTCTCACTTGTAATATTGTCTACGTAGCTTCAGTCAGACCTCGTGACCCTGAAAATCTTGTTTCCAAAATTTGAATTGGTTAACATAGTTAGTGGCAGCGGCCCTTTTGGGTAGCATGCATCTTCTGGTTCTTGGCTTTGTATTCATGCATGCTCCTGATAGTCACATGAGCTTCTACATTGTTGTCATATGTTTGAATACTCAAAATAAGAGTGGCAAGGATTTGAAAGATCAAACCCCCCACGCTGCATCCCTGAACGACGTTGCACTTGGAAACATACCTTCGAAACTGTGGGCATTACATATTTGCCCTCTGCAAGTGCACTCATCTCTTTCCAGACGTCTCCTTCGCCTCTCTACATTTTCAGAGGAAGAAAAGCTCCCCATGGCATGAAGCCCTGAATCTTTTCCTGCAGCTGGCAAAATCGCTTTCTCCACAGATGGCACTGAAGTTGGAGGCGTTGCAGAGAGGGCAATGTGCAAACTGGGTGGCTTCCACTCACCTTTTACTTCCCCTTCAACTGCCAGAGGGAACCACTTCTCCAGCGATAAACAGGAGGACTCCAACAAGTCTTTCCATGCTATTTTGACGCTTGCAAGGAGCTTGGAGCCTCCTCTCATATTTCCCCACAGGCTTTGGCTTCTCCACCTTACTTCAAACCCAAGAAACTGTGACTGCAGCTCTGAAACAAGGCCCCCATTTCCTTTGCACTCTAGAGAGAAAGCCTCACCCCATCCTGGATTTGAGGCTGCTGGCACTTGCTTGCTATTCATAGTTATTATACCGCTTGCGGTTTGTATGTAATATCTAACAAACAGGCTGCCTTTCTCCTTTCTGAGGTGCCTTGCCCTCACAATTTCCAGCCTCACCTGCATGCTTTCTTGTGCACTAGCAGGTTGTTGGGTTGTATGCAATTGCATGGCCCCTGCTCTCATGTATCGTCTGCCAAAAGTATTCTCCCATTGCTTTGTGGTTTCAGGGAATCTCGCTCCAGTCGTTGTGGTGCTGGTGATATTATAGTGCTGCAGCACTTCTCCTAGCAGCTCAACTGTGTCGTCGGCATAAATCTGGGGGTTCAGCTGGTGAGAACGCCACATGAGTTCTATGTCATTGGTGGGCACATGGAAAGATTTTGATTTCTTAATGAGATAGAGAAATGCTCTGTAGCGTTCTTCTGCTACTCTTAGAAAGCGCTCGTCTGACATGTAGGGTGAGGAAACCTGCCATTAGAAGAACAGAAGACATCAATACATTATGGAAAAAGCCTTACAAAATGTTTAAGGAAGATGGCTGAAGAACAAGTAGACACTGTAAGTTTTAGTCATGGTACCAGAGTTAATCACATGTATTATACATGGAAAAGAAAGAAAAGCAGGGATCATGCTACGTAGTACATACCAAACATACTTTTATAGTAGACCAGGAAATAAGGACAAAAAGGCTTATAATAAAGTTCACACAAATGTTTTTGGTAGCTTTGGCTGAAAGAAAGACACAAGGGTGAGGGCTGGGGGTGAAAAAATCATGTTCGGTCTCCAGGGTTTTTGGCATAGTGTGAGCTTAGATATGGGATAGTTGGGAAAATTAAAAAAGAAATTTATTGAGAAATTTTAACAGATCATCCCATGTTTATAGGGCTATTTGAAAGCAGAAACGTTAGAATTGGCAAAACTGTTAAGAATTTTATCTAGGTATAAGGTCATTACCTGCTGGAAAAAGGATTGTTGCTTGGCAATAGCTTCTGTCAAGTAGTGCTGGTGTATGCTGCTTCTGTTATCCTTTGTGCAGGAGAAAACATCCAAGTCCAATGAAAATGGCTCATTGGGAAAGGCTTTTTCCCACAGCTTTGCTGCTGCATTTATGGCAGAATCTTTCTCACAAGACGACCTAGTTGTAGCAGGAACAAGCCTTCCGTACAACTCGTGGCAATAACTTGCATATTGCAGTGGATTGAGCCTGTGGCAGTGCCACACCCACTCACAGTCAAGAGGAGGAAGCAGGTCTTCCTTTGTCTCAGCGTTTGCAAGCAATGGGAGCCAGCAGTGTTCATACCTGTAAGCACATTGATGGGCTTTCTCACTGTTAGACAATCTAATCTCGATCTTCGAACTAATAATTTATAACAGAAGAATGAGCAAGAATCTAGGTAATAGTACTCTTGATTTCTTATTACCTGTAAATAGCTCTTTGGACAGCAGGACCCTGGTAGAGGCATGGGTATTGACCCACCAAAGCAAGAAACTCAAGCTGATATTTTGCGGCAGCCACCAGGTCGCAGCTGATGCCAATTGCCTGCGCTTTCTCCCACTCTGCTTCCTGATAAACATCCATTCTTACACAAAAATTGTTCAAAAACTATGCACTGGGTTGTTTGAATAACGGGAACAAGGATGCATAAAGCAGTAACGTCAGAGAACCTATTTATAGCATATAGCATAGAGCTTTGATTACGACTAAAGAGAATCTAATCTTGGCGGATCTTTGATTTGCAAGTTGATTATTGATAATGACATGAAATCTAATCTTAAAAATCTTCCGGCCCATATAATATTTTCATCCTTTAGTTCATTGATAATGACATGAAATCTGATCTTTAAAAATCTTCAGGCCCATATAATTTTTTTCATCATTTAGTTTATCTGCGGCATTTCCCTTGCCAAATCGCCAGTTTTGAATGTGCAAGTGGGTAATCCAGAGCAGCTAGCTCCTTCTATAGAGCATCCTCCATCTGGCATTATGGATAGGGTACGAAGCTCTCCAAGGAAAATGGCTACCACCTAGAGAGCCGTAAAAGCTGACAGCTTTATATTTTAATTGGGCATTATTGCTCTGTGGAGCTCACAAAGCAGGAATATTGAGCACTGAGCAGTGAAATGACAGACATGCAAAAGATCTGGGAGAAGCTTTAAAGTTTCCTACTAGTATTAAGTTAATGGAACGTGGAGTAAAGTTGATCCCTGCACCGCTGCACAGCATGCGTTACAGATTGTGTTCAACTATTGAAATCTATGGTTGATGGGGTACACCTCGGAAGATGAGATCAAGCTGAGACTAGTTTTGCCGGCTTAGTCGTTGCACATATTCCTTAGCCCATAGTTACAGGGTGATGCCATAATTTTATACCTATATTATAATACTTATTTTAAGCAGTCATATCAATGGTGGACCTGAGCTGTTGAGGAAATCGTTTCTTGATGGACTAAACACACCATCTGACAGAGGCTTCTGTTACTGGAGATGGGCATGTTTCAAATCTTGCTTTGCCATGGATTTTTCATCATAAACAATTCATCAAATTCTTTATGCCCCTTTTTAGATAAATTTTCTGGTAATCATATCTTCAATTATAAACAATTCATCAAATTCTTTATGCCCCTTTCAAGATAAATTTTCTGGTAATCATATCTTTCATTATAAACAATTCATCAAATTCTTTATGTCCCTTCAAGAGAAGATAAATTTTCTGGTAATCATATCTTTCATTATAAACAATTCATCAAATTCTTTATGCCCCTTCTAAGATAAATTTTCCAGTAATCATATTAAAGTTCGTGCTCATAACATTCTCCATTAATAGTTTGACCCAATTAAAAATTCCCAAGCACCACCTAACAGTATCTTATAAATATTTGGCCTCTAGACCAGTGGCTGAAGTTATTCGTGGAGTTGGTACAATGGTGATTGCCTGAGTTTAATATATTAAGTTATAGTGGGAGGGTAGAATTTTATGGAAGGTTAGAATTTGGTGGATTGAGATCATTTTCACCCCACATGTTAAAACAAATAGGCAGAAGAAAAATGGGATGGAATATTTGCCAGGTTAAAGATACTTTATTTGATAGTTGATTTAGTTATTTATTATTATTTTAAAATAAAGTGTATTTTAAAACTAATTGTTCTCGTTCTTTTTAAATAAAGTGTATTTTTAAACTAATTGTTCTCCTTCTTTTTTTCTTTTGGTCTTTTCTATTTTCAATTGATGTGACTTAGTTTTAGTCTTTAAGTGCATTATACTAAAAGAGGGGTAAAAAATTATTCAAATCGAAAAGAGCAGTATAAAGTAAGGGGATTACACATCCCTATCAATCTCAATTAATTGGTCCAACTTTTGTGACACATCCAGCCCATTCCATTCACGCAGAATACGACGAGAAGAAACAAAATCTAAAGAAGCACACAAATTAATAATCTGTTTTATAATAACAGCCAACAGCCAACTAAATAAAATTCGTTCTTATATGTTAGGTCGTTTGATGGCGATCATATGTAGAGTAAAATTCATCAAGATAATATTTTCTCTTTCTTATATAGTTTTACAAAATTGATTCATAACAAGTTTTTAATATTTTTATTATTATTTGACTATGCATTCAAGTTGATATTCCTATTGATATCTATTTGTTGTTTGCTTTATGTAGGGCTTCTTTCTCTCGTTAAAGATTTTTTTGGTGTCAACCTTGGGCCATCTATTTGCCTCCATTTGCTCAATTTCTTTTGATATTCTAAGAGATGAACCATAGCAATTACCTCAATAGGTAAAGTACTTGTTTTTGCTAGAAGAACCTCACAAGAAATTAAAGCTTTTATTTTGAATTTACCTATAATCAAAAGCTTTTGTATCATTTATGTTAGAGTCACTTAAGGATTCAAGCTCTTAGGTTCACCTGCAAAACCAAAAATAACCTTCTACAAGAGAGAAAAGCAAGAGCATACATTTGCTATAATGGATGCAAAATAATATTAGATAAAATGTGATCAATATGAAATACAATGCAATGGAATGAAATGATTTGTAAATGAGAACCCCTTTGTTAAATAGCCAAAATGAGATATAAGATTAGACAAGATCATGACAAATGTCTTAATCATATTAAGAGACAAATAATATTAAATGACCTACAACACAAGAAGTAAATGACAAAAGATAAGACAAGATCTAATGCAAACTATGACTTGTAGAAAGATTCCTAGGACCTAAGTAAACTTAACATGTAAATAGAACCTATTAGGTGAACTAGTTATGTAAAATACCTTATTTACACCAACAATTTATATATATCCCATTTTATTTTTGATGTGTTGCTAGCCTATACTTCACAATTATAAAGCACCACTATAATTAGTAATATCTCAAATAAATCTTGAATATTTTTTCAATTTCATAACTTAGCCTCTCTACTTCTATTTTATAATGCAAAAAGTGCTCTCTAGCCTCTCAAAATTCTCTTGGTTTTGCAAGTTTCCCAAATAAGCTTGTTGTTAAAGTCTATCCCAATATATTTGTAGTATGTTACTTTTCTAGGAGAACCCCTTAAAATAAAAGTCAAACTATTTTTTTCTTTCAACTAGAGAAGATCAAGATCTTTGCTTTGATGTTATTTACTTGCATGCTCACCTCCTTGCAATTTTTTTCTAAGGCCTTTAAGAGCTTTTTTAGCCCTTGATCAAACCTATTAGAGTAATCATGCATTAGCTAATAATTAATTAATCTTTAATTAATTATTAGTCTAATTTATTCTCATGCACTTAAGTTAAACTTATGAGTTCTTTATTCAGTTAACTATGTGTTTTTCTATGTTAATTGAAGTGAGCTATTATTAGATGATTCTGTCTCATCGCATTTGATGTTGACACTTGTCATGATCTAATCTCTTTACCATTTAGGGTTGCTCCTATATAGCACTCAACCCTCATTGGATTATATCTCTTCTACTCTCTTAACCTTTGAAGACTTTTGTTTTCCTTGAAGATTCTTGAGGTTCATTTTATAGCTTTTTCTTGTTGAGGAATATAAAAAATTCTTTGTTTATAGATCTCTTGCATGGAAAGTGTCTTTGTTCCTTGTTTGATCTTGTGGTGAACAAAAATTCAACGAACCCCTTATCTATTTATGAGGTTTTTTCTTCAACAAGGGTTACAGGCTTCAGATTTGGAATCCCCTTTACTTTTTTGTAAATTTTGGAGGTGAATGATTTTTAGGTGCATTTTGGCACAAAAGGACCTCACTGTTGGATTTAGAACTATCGAGAAAGTTAAATTTGCCTTTTGTTTAGCTTGATTTGGACTTATGAGGTTAGATTTGCGAGGGTTTGAAATAATTTTATTTTCAGATCTGGAGGGTAGCTATGATTTCAGAGCATTTTGACATGAAAAGGACCTCATGACTGCATTCAGGAGGTCAATTCCATGAATTTTGACTATAAAGTTGCCCTATTTTAGCGTCAAGAGCTTTTGAGGCAATTTTTTTTGTATAGGAGTTGTATGGCCTTGTGCACACATTTCAAAAAAAAGAAAAAAGAAATAATTTAGCATGATTTTTTAAAATTTCTTTATTTTTAGAAATTTCAAAAAAATTATATAAAAATTAAAAAGGTTGAAATTTTAGAGGGGGCAGCGTATTAAATTATGCAGCAAGTTTTTTTTTTATTGACGACTTGCTGGCCCCTTATATTGCAGCAGTGGTTTTACCAGCTAGCCATCCAATGACTTTTAAACCATCGGCGACGGTCAATTTTCTAAAACGCCACGGCGGCCTTTCCCACAGGCAATGCCTTTATTATTGCCTCTTAGGTGGCTTCATTGAAATCTTCGCCTACACTTCGATCAAACAAACTTCCTCGGCAACATACATTTCAAACTAGCAGTGACTATTGCAATGGCTAGTTCTTAATTTTTCGGGCAACATTTTTAAAATTATGGTGGCCACCAAGGAATATTTTGGGAATATTCTATTGATGTCAGCATGACATCATGTTGACGTCAATGGTACAAACGGTACCTTGGCCCCCTTTGAACCCTCTTTGTGCCCTAAAGGAGTAATTTTTTTTCTTTTGGCCATAACTTGGGCGTATGGTATCATTTTTTGGCGAACGAGATATCGTCGAAAAGTTGGTTACGTCAAATTACTAGTGGTGTGGGCCTCACACCTATTTTTGATGCTGGTGCATTCTAAAGCCTATTGAAGTCAGAGGTGCTATTTTCAATGTTGAGCTCAAAACTTGTGTCTTGTTTCTTCGCTTTTTTGTGATTTCAGTGGTGTTTAGATGGTCTTTCAGAGCTCTTCATAGCCATCCATGCACTTTTTCAAATTTCTCTCTAGGTACATTTTATTCAATTTTTTATGTTTTCACAATTTGGTGAATTACTTGGACGTCTTAGCTCTTGAAAAGTTTTTGTTTATGTGGGATGACTCATTTTTGGCTGTTCTTTATGTATTTCTAGTATTTTGTCCTATTTGGGCATTGCAAACATCTTTTTCACGCACATTCTCTTTTGTAGATGCATTGAGATAAAGTGCCATTCTAGTGTAACTTTTGGGGGATTTTGCACATCTTGTTATGCTTTTTGTATTCACACTATGATATAAAGTGCCATTTGAGACTGGTTTTTCCGGCTTAGTCGTTGCACATATTCGTTAGCCCATAGTTACAGGGCAATGCCATAATTTTAAATCTATATTATAGTACTTATTTTAAGCAGTCATATCAATGGTGGACCTGAGTTGTTGAGGAAATCATTTCTTGATGGACTAAACACACCATCTGACAGAGGCTTTTGTTGCTAGAGATGGGCATGTTTCAAATCTTGCTTTGCCATGGATTTTTCATCATAAACAATTCATCAAATTCTTTATGCCCCTTTCAAGATAAATTTTCTGGTAATCATATCTTTCATATTATAAACAATTCATCAAATTCTTTATGCCCCTTTTTAGATAAATTTTCTAGTAATCGTATCTTTCGTTATAAACAATTCATCAAATTCTTTATGCCTCTTTTAAGATAAATTTTCTAGTAATCATATTAAAATTCGTGCTCATAACATTCTCCATTAATAGTTTCACCCAATTAAAAATTCCCAAGCACCTAATAGTATCTTATAAATATTTGGCCTCCAGACCAGTAGCTGACGTTATTTGTGGAGTTGGTACATTGGTGATTGCCTGAGTTTAATATATTGTGTTCTGGTGGGAGGTTAGAATTTGGTGGATTGAGATATTTTCACCCCACGTGTTAAAACAAATAGGCAAAAGAAAAATGGGATGGGTGTGTGCAAGAAGTTGAGTCCACGAAACGTGGAAGTTTTTTGCCTTAGCCAAAAAATTGAAATCGGCATGGAAGAAACGGGATCCCGATTTAATAAACGGGATCCCGATTTTTAAAAAGCGGGATCCCGTTACGGTTCGGGATCCCGAGCCTGAGACCAAACGGGATCCCGTTATGGTTCGGGATCCCGAGCCTGTGACCAAACGGGATCCCGCTTTTTAAAAATCGGGATCCCGTTTCCCGTCGGACTCCCAACCAACGAGGACGGAACGGGATCCCGATTTTTAATAAACGGGATCCCGATTTGAAAAAAACGGGATCCCGATTTATAGAGAACGGGATCCCGAGTTATATAAATCGGGATCCCGTTTTATAGTGTTATTTATTTTTTAAAAAAATAGCAGTTTTCACTGCTGCGAACGGGACCCCGAATTGCTTGGCGACAGCGACATCAACATCAGCTACAGGTACGCCACTTCTTCACTTTTTTTTAGTTTGAATTGAAATTTTAAAAGAAATACGTTAATTTACATGTTTTTTTTTCAATTTATGTCACGTTTTAATGCTTTTTTTAATTGTTATATTAGAATTCAATAGTTACAAATTAGATGAAAACTTTCAATGAAATTTAAACGTTTTTTAATAAAATTGAGAAAAAAAACATTGAATTGTGTGTTAGAAACAAATTTTAACTTTTAAATCTTAAATTGATCAATTAAACCCAAAAAAAATTGATTTTGAAAACCTTAATTGAAACAAAACAAAAAAATTTGCATTTCAAAACCCTAGAGATCGAAATGAAATAAAACATCGCATTTACAAATCCAAATCGAGCTTTTTGAAACCCTAAATTCAAATCAAACGAAAAAAATTGAATTTGAAAACCCTAGTTTGAATTGAAACGAAAAAAATCATTAAAAACCCTAATTGTTTAAAACTGAAACCCTAAATTGAATTGGAACAAAAAAAATTGTTAAAACCCTAAGTTTGCTAAACCCTAGACCCTAAACTGTAAAATCTAAACCCATAATACTAAAGCATTTGAAATTTATGAACCCTAGACCCTAATCTTTCATTGGACATACCTAAAATTATGTAGGTTCAATATCAAGAATGGGTCTATTTGGTAGATTTATGAAAACTATTTTGAATATCTAGAATGCCATAAAAGTATAATTATAGCAATTCCAATTGGAAACACTTCCAGATACATATATATCCTAGATAATAATCCACCCATCCTCAATCATAATGGATTATTTGACAATTAAGAGAGATTCAATTTAACCATAAAATTACCTATATTTTGATACTATATAGATTTATGTGGAAGGATAGAAATGCATCAATATGCTTTGTGCCATATTTTATGAATATTAATATTTAAGAAAAATCTAGATAAGATTGACCTAAGTAGATGATTTATGTAAGGGCTTTTTAGTGAACAAGTGACACACCATGGAGATAGGGATGGTATTTAAATTCTTATTTATAAATATAGTGTACCCCCTTTAAATTTGTATTTGGTTTTTATAATGAGTTGAAATTATCAATGTGTTACATAAAAGAAATTTGTGCTTAGATATATTTAAATTAGATAATAAAGATATAGTTATATAAAATAGGGAATCCAACATGAGGAATAAACCTTTAATGTGCCATTGTGTGCATCTAATTTATGCCAATGATTTAGTAAGAGTGATCGTCTAAGAGGATGAAATAAGCCTTGAAAAATTGTAAGATCTAACACTATTTTAATGTAGTTTTATATGTGTGTACATGTCCACTATGTTTTTTGAGTTTATGTTAATGTAAGATAAGGAGGATTGGTGGATATATTTGAAATCTAAAGAAAAAACAAAAATGATGTGAATATATAGATATATATTTGTAAAATGATTCTTTAACTTATCTATATTAAACATTGTATATTATCTCTATATTACTATCATGGCTTGATTTTCATTATGTCTACTAAATGTTGCTATATTTATTCATTGTTGTAATTAAATTATAGGGCTCAATGTGTAATCTATTTTACATCAAATTTTATAGTAGACTTATAATCCTAGAATGTTTGTAAATTTAATAGCTAACAAATAACTTGATAGGTGCAACTAAAAACCAAAAAATGTGGTTTGATTTATCTCCATTAGGCTGGAAAGCTAAAAAATCTACTAGGTTTATCCCTATTAGGTTGAAAACCCAAAAGTGTAGCTTAATAAACTTACAAGTGGTGAAAACTCACAAAAGCACTAGAAACTAATATTTGCAAAACTACCCTTGACATATCAAAAAAAGCCAAAGGTCACCATATGTCATACCTGTATAGGTTGTATAGTTATATTGGATACCTTATAGTATCTCCTATTGGTTATATATGTTTGAAGATGACATTAGCGACACATCCCTACATTTATATGAGATATATTATTAACATGTCGTGTTACACATATGCTAAGATACTCAAATATGGATAAGGAGAACTAGGGAATATATATTAGAAGAGAAAGATATACTAAGCTATCCAATATTATATTTTTGTACTTAGTGTAGAAGAGAAATTCTAGACCAAGAATGCAAGTGCAAACTCAATACTCTACTTCTAATGAAAGGTAAATAAAATAATGAAAGATTAGAGAAGCATAATATGTTCCATAACATTCTTTTATGGCTCTAAATGTATGTGTTGAAGTTGCTCTTTGGTTCTCTAATGTGATAACATATACATACAAATTTTATCATATGGAAACATTTGGGGATGTCATTATTTTATAGAGTTGAGGGGAAAGGAATGGAGGACTAGGTTTTTTTGGAATCGAGGACTAGAATCATGAGAGAATTTTTGAATTTGAATTTGAGAGGGAAGAGAGAATTAAATGTAGGTGGTTGGGTTGATGGAGGGCTTGTGTTGACTTGATTAGGTAGATGGGAATAATTGAATGCTAATTTGAATTTGGATTGAAGGTAGTTGGAAATGAATGGCTATGATTAGTCTAATTGATTTGATGGCTAGGATAGATTATTAATTTCATTTTAGATTTGATGAAGTGGAAGTAAGTTACATTAGTTTGAGTTTGGATTGGTGATTTGGAATTATTTTAATTTTAAGCTATGGATGTGACATGATTATCCCCTTAATGGTTGATTAAAAGTTAGGATTTGGGGATTTTAGCTAATTAAATAATAAACTCTAAAGTCTAAACCGTAAACCCTAAAGCCATCATTTTTTCTTAGGCTCTTAATGAAATTTGGTTGTCTTAGGCAACTCCACCAAATTTCATTACCTTATGCCATGTAATTGTTTCCTAGGATCTTGCAGCATGTAGATCCCTTTAAGCTATCCTATTACCTTAAACCCTAAACTCTAAAGTCTAAACCCTAAACCCTAAAGCCATCATTTTTTCTTTAAAGGTCTTAATGAAATTTGTTGCCTTCTCGAACCAAATTTTATTCATTTGAGCCATGCCATTTTCTCCTAGGACCTCACTAGACGTAAATCCCCTTAAGCCATCCTATCACCCTAAATCGTAATTTAATTTCTTAAGGGGTTCCAATATTACATTTCTTAAGGGGATTAAAGAAGTTCTTAAAATTTGGTGATCAAAGTTGCCCAAGGCCCAACCAAATTTAACAATAATAAGATCCTGCAAGATTATACAATATCAATTTAGTTAATTGTATTTTCATTCAAATAACATGTGCCTTAGACATATAAATGAGGCTTACATATAATTTTATCATTTGTATTCAATTATTTAAGGCCATGTATATTGAATGGTTTAACTTGGTATAAATTCAAACAATGATCTTAAATAGTTATGAATTTATAAATTTGGTGAACGATGGATATTTTTAGTGACATGAATTTATGATTTTGGTTCTATATGGATATTTTAAGTGACATGGATTTGTGAAGTTGGTGGAATTTATGAACTTATAATGAATAGTATATAATAGTATATATTTAATGACTATCTATTAGATCATGATTTCTCCTGCTGAAAAATTGTGTGTGTGTTAAAGACATAAAATGAGATTTTGTGAATGTTTCAAGTTTATTGTTTAGTATGTATGTGTATGTATTAAAAATTTGCATAATAGTTCTTAAATTTTGAAATTTGTATATGTATGTATGTATAGTTTAGTTTAATGATTTGTACGCATGCAAATTATGCATCGTATTTTTTATTTTAAATGTACATGTACATACATTTAATTTTTAATTTTGTATGGACATGCTCTTGAGTTGAACAATCAATGTATATATATGTGCATTTCAATTAAATATATGAGAGCTTAATATATATGTTGCTCATCCTATTTCAATTAAATATATGATCTTAATTTTTGTATGCACATGGGTCCTATTTTGTATGATTTTAAATGCAGGTGCACATTATATCAAGCATATATCATGGATGATTTTAACATTGATGATATCATCAATCCACCACCTGATCCACAGCCAGATCCGCCTCCCTCTCCCCCTCCACCTCCACCTCCACCTCCCCCTCCCCCTCCCCCTCATATGCCACCTCCAGCACCTATGGCATCTGATGAGGCTCGCTTGAGAGCACGAATAAATGATCAAGTCGCATCCTTACAGACACAAATCAATGCTATGCAGAGTCAAGCATTGATTGCTCCACATGTGAGACGTTTTGCATCTGTAATGCAAAACGTTGTTGATTCCATTAGGATGATTGATTCTGATCTTGATAGGCAGACGAGAGAGAACAAATGAGACAATTTTATTCGATGGTCTCTCTCTTATAAACAAAATATTAGACCTAAAATAACAAAAGTCTATCTAGCCCCTACTTTCTTGACCCTATTACTCAACAACCCATTCCACTCAACAAATCTAGAATATCCATGAGGTGGTGCATACATCCACAGATGAGTGCACATTTTTGGGATCAATGGTATATGGTTTTGATAGTCCCCCACATGCTAATTGGGAGTGCCCATTGTATTTTGACAGTACCAGATGTAGAGTTTGTTTTGGGGCAAAAGCCCACTATTTTGGATTTTAGATCATTTCGTGGTGTTGGTGGCTGCATACACAAATGATTAGCAAGGGGTTGATCCCTCGATGTTCCCCGTGCATGCACAACCCCTTGTTGTTGCTCCTGGTCCTCCCATTCCTGCACCTATACATCATCAAGCTCTGGTATCAACATTAGGTTCCCTTAGTACACTCGCAGGAGACCTTGATCAGCACGCTTCTGCGATAGCGAGTGGGGAGCATAGAGACGATGATGATGATGGAGGAGTTTTTATGGAGCTGGTCCGAAAGTAACGCTCTTAGGAGTGTCGGCGACCGGCCCCATATATGTACCATAGTTGTCATCAAGTGTTATGGACTCGGGACGCTAAGCACCTATTCGGTGGATCGAGATTCTCGTGGTTCATCCGTCGCGATCACCATTTATAGAGCTCCTCAGAGCGTAACATCAACTCCTAGGACACTACTTAATATAGGTATATAACATGCATCTAGATGTACTTAACTCATTTTATAATATTTTATGGTTGTATATATCAAGAAAAAAGTTTGTACCACATTTTAACAATCAATTTTGGTGTACGATGACACTTCGATGCAAGGGCAATCATCTCGCACTTCACGAAAGTACATATATTCCATTACCCCACATACTTTGAAACCTCTATAAGTATTTTGATTTCACTTTTTAAAATTATATATGAAATTATAAATTATTTAACTTGAGTTTTAAATTTATAATTGAATCACATATATATGTTTCAAATATTCATGTTGGTTTAGGTGACTCAATCGACATCCACGTCAATTCCTCCTGAGGGATTGTCAAGCACTCCTCCACTATCGAGCGACATAGATCATGGCAAGGTACATTCATATTGTAAATTTGTTTAAAGTTTACATTAGTATAGTTACAATTTTATGAGTTTTGAATTCACTAGATATATGAAACGCATGCATGTACACTTGTAAATATTATAAGCATTAAATGTATATGTACATGTATGTCTAGGTTGATACCACAATAAGAATGGGCATTGGGCAAACATTTGATGTTGCAGTTACTCGTGAGGCCACTGATTTCCAGGTTGTTTATAAAACTTTCTAAAAAAATGTGCAAACTTGAATATATATGTATATATTAACCTAATTGAATTGTACATGCTTTAATCTTGATCTTGTAGGACTTTGTTGGTGCAACTTTCAGCCCTAACCCAGACATAGTTACACCACCAAGAGGACATGTAGAGCAGGCCTCAGATGAAATGGTAATTTTATTTTTTTATTATATTTAAAGTGAATTATAAATTTTAAATTGAATATATACATATTAATATGATATTTTCACATATTCTTTTTCTTTTATAGCATGAGACACATCCCTAGGCGTTGAGCATGTTCGTGACAGTCCCGAGAAGAGCTTCCATCAGACAACCCTCATCACGGTATGTAATTAAAATATGATAAATTCCTGAATTAAATTGAAAACAATAATTGTAGAGTTGTACATCTAATTTCGAATTTCTTTGTCTTGTTTATGTAGACTGATTTAGAGAATTTAGAGGTTTCTTCAGGCTCACCAGAGCATCCAGATTTAGAGATGGTGGTAATTTAATTTTATGATCGATTATAAATAAAATTGTCATTAAATTATTTTTTATTGTCTTACATCTAATTTCATCTTTCTCTTATGAACAGAGTGTTTCAGGTCATCCACATAGTCCGTATGGTGTGAAGAGGTCTCTTGATTATAGAGATAGTACATGACCTACAAACATGTGATTTTATGTGTTTTATATTTCTTGTAACTTATCATGTACTCTGTTGGACTTTATTTCATGTGTGCTTAATATATTGGTTTCATACACTTAATATGTTACATAAATTATGGACTTTATTATTGTTTGAAATTTTAATTTACGCATGTACATTTATGCATTTTATGTTCATAATGAAGACATTAATATAGGACATTAATGTGAAATTTACTGAAGACTTCATAATTGTAGAATAATTTTAGGTTTAATCTTCTTTTCAATGAACAAGAAGATATTTTCCTTCTAATGTATTAATTTTAATTTTATGAGAGAAAATTTATGTGGATTTACCTACTTATTTAGTTCTATAAATTGAATTTTACCTCATTGTTGGTGCACTTGGAATTCCTATACCTTCTGTAACACCCCTCCATTTTGCCCTTTGATCGAACAGTGTTCTTCTATGATATGTTTTATTTCTGTTGCATGGTGACTATGGAACTTAGTTATTTTAACCGCTATCTGTTAAGCGATGTAAACATTATGTTTTGATGTGATGGTACTTTATTCAGATGTTATTATTATTTCATGTTACGGATTACATTAGCATGTATGTGTATTATTGATGCTTTATGTTTTGATAATAACATGGATGATTAGATGCGTCAGTTAGTATTATTGTATTGGTGAAGGGGACGGGATCACATCACTCGCATGCGAGTGCCCTGGGATTCCGCGATTTCCTCTTCACGGTGTGTTTTAATATATTATATGCATGTTTCGACACTCGTATTGTGTGCAGGATGCAGGTACAGGACATCGACTCCACCTGGTTTCACAGGTCTGAGTGTGTCCCTTGACCAACGGTATCGATTGGGAGATAGTAACTTGGGTTTCTGAGTCAAACCATCACCCTAGCCATAGTGTGTCGTCGGTCTTAGTCGGGTTTAATGTTTTATGTTGTTAGTTGTTTTCCTTGGCTTATATTTAAATTGCAAGTTAAAAAGGGACTAAATGGCATTTGAGAATTTATAATGATGATTGCTTTGTCTTTTTGAGATGTTGAAAAATTTAGTGATTAATTAATTAATTTAATTTGATTAATAAAATAATCTAATTTTGAATTAGATTTATTTTAGTGACTATTGAAATTAATAAGGATACATTAAATCAGATTAGTTGGTTGGCTTAATGTGATATTTTGATTTAAATGGAAAAATAGAAATGAAGTTGAAAATAATCTTATTTGTGATTTGTCAAATTCATTTGGTCAAATAAATTTAATTACCTTTTTGGGGTTGCAAATGTATTTTGTGTATTTAAAAGAAAAATTGTTGCAAATGAAATTGGGGAAATGAAATTGTTTTATTAAATTGCAAAAAAATGAAAATATCTAATTTAGCAATCAATGTTGGTGGGTGGATTCAAAGTTAGGGCTTTGACAAATTTAGGGGAGGTTTTTGCATAAGGAAAATGGGGATTTTTATTTTGAATTTAATTTTGAAAATTTGGGGAGAAAACATGCATGGAAACTCTTAGAGAAAATGGAAGGGAGGTTTTGAAGATTTGGGAAGCTTGGAGAAGGAAGAGGGCAAACCTCCATTGAAGAGCTTCAAGCTTGGAGAGAACACAAGGTTCTTACTTGTTTACCTAAATTTCATTTTGATAGAAAATTTAAATTTGCTCATATTCTTTGAAAGATTTAATCTCTTGTAAAACCTATCTTAGATTGTATTCAAAATTTCAAGTAAACTCTTGTGAATGCAATGAGAAAACCCATGCAAAATCCTTCTTTAAATTTGGAAACATGAACAAGGAGGGTTCCTATTGTGTTGAAATCAATTGTGGTTGTAAATTTTAAATCTGCTGGATATTTTAGTTATGAAGAAAATTTATTCAGCTTAACTGGTTTTTCTTGTTGAACTCATGTTTATAATATATCTACATATACATATGCATATATATATATATATTTGGCAATATATATATATATATATATATATATATATATATATATATATATATATATATATATATATATATCCATATGCATATAAATATATATATATATGCATGCTTTTATTTTTTTTCGAAGGAACCCTGGTTCGGATTTTGGATTTTCATGTCTTCGGTCATAATAAGCTACCGTAAACGCTTGTTTTTTTGTTATTTTTATTTTAAAAAAAATAGATAAATAATTTTTTTTTTTTTTCATGGGTTGTTGGGGGGTTCGGCCCCCATGGGCGCCCCCATCACTGGGGAGCGCTGCCTGTGAAGGCAGCGCTCGCGCTACCCTCACAGGCCGCGGCCCCCAGTAATGGCGGCCGCGCCCTGTGTAAACAGGGCCGCGCCCAGCGCTTAGGGCTCGGCCCTTTTGCTTTTTTATTAGGTTTGTTTTAAATGTTACGTGGTTTATAATATTTTATATGTGTTTTTTTTGGTTATTGTAATTTTATTTTATTTTATTATTTTAATATTATTATTATAATCTATTTAATATATGTATATATATATAATATTTGAATATTATATATATAATATATATATATATTAAATATATTAAATAATAAGAATATTTAAGATAAAGAAAATAAAATTATTATTTTATTTTTATATATATAAGTTATATTTGAATATTTATATGTATATATATATGTTATATATATGCGTAGATTTAAATATAAGCAATTTTGAGTTATTGTAAAAAGGTTAGATGAAAGAAAGGAATAGAAATAAAATGTTTACTTTATTTAAAGAGATTGTATTTAAAATTCGTTTGTTAGAGTAAGCAAATGAAAATCAAATGTTTAGTGTGAGATTTTGTAATGTTTCATAACGTAATTAGAATTCTCGTTCACTTAAGTGCGAAAAGAATACGATTTAATTTAATTAGTTAATTATACTATGTTGATGAGTGAATTGGATTTAAGAAATCCTAATGTTAGATGCTTTTCTAAAGATGCTTGTAGTACTCTTCAAGTATTGTCCCGATATTCTCAATGTTGGTCTATGCTATCTTTGCTTTGAAAGTCTTCCTTTGAGGTTGTCATATTAAGAGTAAGGGTTGTCGATATGTCGGTCAAACCTATGTCTTGTTTGGGGGTAGTGCACATGGTTGTAAGCTGTGTTATCTCCGGTCAGCACGAATGGGATCTGTGATATGTTTTGGTTCCCCGAGTACTACGATCGGGTTGTGTGGCCTTTTGTGTTAAGGTTGGTTTTGGGTCTTGAGTTTCGTGCATCTTGTCTACCCTTAGATTGAGGGTATTGGTATCCCAGTGTTGTCCGTAGGAGAGTGGCCCTTTGTGAGGGTCCAACGCCCAAAGTGGTGTCAGGGTAACTCACCTAGGGTTTAATCAAGTGATAATTTAAAATAATTAATGGGGAATTTCACACTAATAAACTTAAAGAATGCCTCTCTCATGAAACATGCATTGTTAAGACTCGAGATGAGATGAGACGCATAGTTTTGCGTGAGGGTCCGGCACCGGTAGAGGCAAGCCAGGGTAACCCATGATGGGGGTCCGGTAGCCTAGGAAGGTTGAGCTAGGGTAACTCATGGCAATTTATGTATGACACTCTCCTTACGTCAACAGTTAGTCGGTATATGGTGTGTTGTACAATGGTGTACTTATTCTTTGTAACCTAGAAGTAATGTATCGTCTTGTGCGTCTTCGTACTGTGTTAAGTGATGTTGGTATTTGAGTCAGTTCAGTTATGTTCAGCCGTTGTCTAGAGGTAGTTGGTCTTGGCCAGAAATCCTTGTTACTATCTCCTAGCACGGAGGGAGTGGGGCCTTTGGGTTCCACGTGGTCGGGTGGCGTGCACCTTACACCGTTGGCTTTGTTCGTGATCGTGTGGGCGAGACTTTCATGTTGGAGAGCTCGTTGGATCCAGTTGCTCCTCTAGTTCTTTCATTTCTGTTATTCTTATATTTCATTACCCCTCATTTGTATCGAGGTGGAAATTGTAATAAATTATCATGTTATTTGATTTACCTCATTCGGGGAATGAGTGATGTAAATATATTGTAAACAATGGTTATTGGATATTGTGATTTAGTGATTGGTCCTTGATGTTATATTATGTATGGAATGTATGTTCTTCAATTCCTTAATTGAATGATGTTATGATCTCTTTCCTTGGTTGTTTTATTCGGGTTTAAGTAATCTTTGTCTCGTAGCCTTAGGGGATGTTGGCAATGCGTAGTGAACTTGTACGTTTTTACTCTTTAAAAAAAAATTTTGGTTGCATTTGGTTAGTGAATTGCAACTTCCCCTAGGGTTGCGTGGTGGGGCGTTACACCTTCTGAATATCATGGATATCACCATTCTTTGTTATTTTATTCTTTAATTTTTCCTTAACTAAATTGACAAATAAAGTCATTGCTCTAAACTCTTAAGCAAATAAAATTCTTTATAGTGAAAAAATCTAACAAGGTATTGATATAATTAGCTAATGTACATATTTATAAAATGACACCATTAGTTTCTCACTAGTAATGGAAAAAAGTGTTCCTACTAAAAATTAAGGAAAGAGGTAATCATTAGAAAAAATATAAATTATGATAACATAAGAATGTGTATATGTAAAACAATTGTAACCATTAGGTGATGAATAGTAGTGTACACACATGATAAATTTTAAAAATGATGAATATGGAGCTCAATCCAACCAAAATTAATTTCATCATTGTTTCCCATAATGTGATATCCATGATTGTGTGTAGTGTATGAAAAATGAATAAAAGTCTTGTCTCCATGTGTCAATAACAAGAAAAAAAATAGAATATCACATAAATTATATGATAACATAAGAATGTGTATATGTAAAACAATTGTAACCATTAGGTGATGAATACGTAGTGTACACACATGATAAATTTTAAAAATCATGAATATGGAGCTCAATCCAAAGGAAAATTAATTTCATCATTGTTTCCCCATTTAGAATATCATGATTGTGTGTTGTGTATGAAAAATGAATAAAATTCTTGTCTCCATGTGTCAATAACAAGAAAAAAAAAAGAATATCACATAAACTATGTACATAAGAAATAGAAATATGACCCACAAAATTTTCTCTGTGAATTAAGGTTAGGGTTATAGGATAAAACTTTGGGTAAAGGTTAGGATTAGGAGACAACTAGAGTTAGGGTTAGGTTTCAATTAGGGTCAGATACAACAAGGCTTAGGGATAGGATTAATTTTAGGACAGGTTAAGGGTTCATCTAACACTAATTTATAAGTTGTCAAAACAAATAATGACGTCTTAAGGGGGTGTCTAAAGGGGTCATAATAGAACATGTTAATTAAGGGGACGTCTAAAGGGGTCATAATAGAATGTCTTAAGGGGATGTCAAAAGGGGTCATAATAGAACATGTTATTTAAGGGGACGTCTAAATGGGTCATAATAGAACGTCTTAAGGGGATGTCTTAAGGGGTTAGAATATGTCTTAAGGGGATGTCTAAAGGGGTCATAATAGAACGTGTTAATTAAGGGGATGTCTTACGGGGTCTTAAGGGGATGTCTAAAGGGGTCATAATATAACATGTTAATTAAGGGGACGTCTAAAGGGGTCATAATAGAATGTCTTAAGGGGATGTCAAAAGGGGTCATAATAGAACATGTTATTTAAGGGGACGTCTAAATGGGTCATAATAGAACGTCTTAAGGGGATGTCTAAAGGGGTCATAATAGAACATGTTAATTAAGGGGATGTCTTACGGGGTCTTAAGGGGATGTCTAAAGGGTCATAATATAACATGTTAATTAAGGGGATGTCTAAAGGGGTCATAATAGAACGTGTTAATTAAGGGGATGTCTTACGAGGTCTTAAGGGGATGTCTAAAGGGGTCATAATATAACATGTTAATTAAGGGGATGTCTAAAAGGGTCATAATAGAATGTATTAAGGGGATGTATTAAGGGGTTATAATATGTCTTAAGGGGATGTCTAAAGGGGTCATAATAGAATGTGTTAATTAAGGGGATGTCTTAAGGGGATGTCTAAAGGGGTCATAATAGAAGTGTGAGTGGGGATGTCTTAAAGGGGATGTCTAGGGGTCATGGCTGTGAGGGGGATGTCTAAGGGTCATAATAGAATGTCTTAAGAGGGATGTCTTAGGGGTTATAATATGTCTTAAAGGGATGTCTAAAGGGGTCATAATAGAATGTGTTAATTAAGGGGATGTCTTAAGGGGTCTTAAGGGGATGTCTAAAGGGGTCATAATAGAACATGTTAATTAAGGGGATGTATAAAAGGGTCATAATAGAACAATAATGTATGCATGATATTTAGTGATTATAGAATTAGACATAAAGTTTCAAAGTAGGAAAACATGCACATTTAACAAAAAATATATATAGAATATATATTTGATACATAGAAGTACACAGAGTATGTTTAGTTCTATAAGTATGTACATATATGTCATCTCAAAACAATGTTTACAAAATTTAGATATGCCATCTCAAGAAAATCTCAAACTCGTGCCTAGAATGTGGTAGGTCTTCACACCACCTGATATATAAAAGGTACAAGCAATATCAATGAAATCATCAAAACATACATATTTTAATTTATATAAAACTATATATATGTACATAACTCAAGTACCTGCATTTAAAAGTATTCGAGGTTGAATGCAGGCATCCTCTCCTTTTTGTTTTAAAGTATGAGATCAATGCAATGATGGCTTTAGGATACAAAAAATGACAACAAATCAATTTTAACTATTTATGTCCAAGCAATATCAATATGTAATAAAAACATGTATTTAAATATAGTTTAACTAATAATTACTTGTTTTTACCAAGTATTCCATGTTGTCTACGTTGAATTTGCATAGACTAGATCCTTTTGTGATTATGCCTTAAGGATATATAAAAGAACAATTTAAATCAATTTCAACTAATAACACACTTGACCAATGTCGAAACATGTATTTAATATATTTAAAAGGACAAAATAAAACCAAAACTATATTTACCTGTATTTACTTAATCCATTGTACCATCTGCATCCTCTCTTTTTTGCAATGCATCTATGATTGCCTCATGCTCTTCCATAGAAATTGACCATATTAATTTTTTTGAAGGTCTTCCACGATAGCGCTCTAGTTTTATATTTGTTGCCACCACCAAATGTGAATAATGCATAATCTTTTATGTGTTTCATAGTCTTCGAATGCAGGTAGACCATTCTTTCTTCTCAAGTATTTTCGTAGCCAAGTGCCAACAACCACCACCGATCCTATTGGAAAACATGTTCAAAACCACCATCAAATAACTTCTCAAAATTTACTTAAGGGGATCAAAGACTTGTTCTAAAAAATTGCTTAAGGGGATCTAAAACTTGTTATCAAAATTTGCTTAAGGAGGTGTCTTAAGGGGATCACCGTACCTGTTGGATAATGAAATCCATCATCATCTTCTCGAGGTGTTATCAACTTATGTTTAGTTTCCACACAACGAGCCAACCAATATTCTATTTTCTCTTCATTCCCCTCGGGTGCAATAACAACATACACATGTCCCTACAAACAAAATTAGATTTAATAACTTGTGCATATCCATATAACTTAATTTAGTATTAAAAATAACTTAATAAAGCAAAAATAAAATGAATTAAATTAAATTAAATTACCTTCTTGTACAAGGTCTGAAACATGATCATAGTCATCTGATGCAAACACTTGATCATTGTCTTCAATTATTGTTTCATATTGATTGTAATGCTTCTGGTGTCAGCGATCTTTCTTGTTGTTCAACCCATTACGTATTTTCACAAGCTTCCCAATTTCACGAGATACAAATGGCAAAACATGCAAGCTCCCTTGTCCAAATAGTCCATGTGCTTTAGTGTTGCACTCTAAATGAATGCCATTTGGTAGATCACTAATTGTCTCTAGTAACTCTAGATACAATGTTTCTTCTTCCACCAACCAAAAGAATCGATGAACTGTAGAGTAATCACTCGAACCAGGTGCAGATAATCTTCTATTACACCAATCCACAATCTCATGTGCATTTTAAAATTTTACTGAATCCTTGAATTTTAATTGTTCTCTAGCAAGAATTCTTTTGACACATGCACCAGCTCCATCATGTTCTCCTTTACCATGCCTAGCTTCAAAAAACTCCATATATGTTGGACATTAAGTTCCTTGTGAACCCTACTTAACCAATAGAACATTCTAGCATTTTTGAACTGCCCCGTACAATTATCTGACCGCTTATAGGAATTTCTTTCATACATGGATTCCTCTTTTCTTTTAATTTCTATAAAATATACTAAAACAATATTGAACAAACTTCGATGAATGTAACCGATTGTCACTCAAATAAAAATGATACTCCCTCAAAACTTTTCTATCATCCTCAGTGCTATCATCTGCATGTCTATAAACAATATGGACAAACATAGCTACTTGCACAGAATTATAATATTGAGATTGAATTTCCTCTTGCGGAGCGAGAGTATAATTCTCCGCAAAATCAACCACTGAAAGTATAGCACCAATTGGAAATGTGTTTCTACATGCCCGAAATTGGCCATCAAACCATCGAGCATGTTCAGAGTGCATAACATATTTTGGTACAATTTTATTATTAAATTCACTCAAATGCATGCACACTAACTTTTTCGTAACTAAATCCTGGCTTTCCTATTTTCCATCTTTTAAAGAATCTTGAACATTCCTAAATCTTTTGGCATCTACTAATTGTTGTCCAAAATCATGATCAACACTTTCATGCAAACAATTTCTTAAAAATGAAAGATTTCCGTAGTTAATGCATTGTCGAGAAATACAAGAACTTAAATAAAATAATCTATCATTAGATTTTCACAAAACAAACGAAATAAACTCTCTTATTGATTCGGGTGGCATATCAATACCATTCTTGTATAATCATGTTAGTATGAAAGGTACAATGTATATATAGAAAAACATCATAAAATAACGAAATTGAACATGTATTTTACAACAACAAGATATTCGTTGCTTATTAAGTTTTACATACCGGGGTTTACATTTTTCAAAAGACTAACGACTTACTTTAATATTACGGGTAACACTAAATGCTTCAATTTTCTATAAAATTAGGTTTGTGTTGTATCTAATGAGTGTTTTGGTGGATGAGGACACTGGACCCCACCCTTAATTTTTAAAACATCTCTAGCATTAAAGATGAAACCCTAGTATTATCATGCCAAAATTTTCGATTGGTTGTTTCAACACTCAATTTAATACTCGGACAACTTGGTAGTGAAGTCAGAAACTCCAACATTGATTGATAGGATCATTTTCTATACTTTCTCTTCTTTTGCTGCTCTTAGTAATGTTTTAGGATGCATTTTGGCACTAATATTGCTTACCATTCTTTTATTCAAAAGTTGTTTTATTGACTATAGCGGTAGTTATAGCTCTTCTTGTACGTTTTATCTTTAGATCAACTATTTTTTTCCAATAGATTGAATAGCACCTTAGCGGTAGACATAGAATGTTTAATGAGGATTGATCTTTTCTTTTGGTTTTAACATAAAGCCTAAGCTTTTCATTACTTTCCTCATTTTTTGCATTCTCATCAATTGCATCATTAGTTGACATTGAAATGCAAATTTTTTACGATAAAAGAATTGGGTGTATATTCTATTCGCATGTGTTCTTATTTGCCTCCAAGAAATTTGACCAAGAAGATTATCGAAAACGCCACTTCCAATTTTTAAAAAAGTATTTTCATTAAATTCAACATCACATTCGAGATTTTCATCTTCATTTTCATCCCAACAAAGCAGGTTCATTTCGGCTCATTTCATCCCAATAAAGCGGTTTTCATTTTTTCATTTCATTTTCATCAACAAAGCGGGTTTTCATTTTCATTTTCATCTTCATTTTCATTAACAAAGCGGTTCTCATTTTCATTTTCATCAACAAAACGGTTTTCATTTTCATTTTCATTTTCATCAAAAATATAGGTTTTGTTTTCATTTTCAAGAAAATGATCATTTTGATTTTCATTTGCAACAAAAGATTTTTCTTTTTTGTTTTCAACAAATTCTATAAAAGTTTCATTTCTTTGAATATAGTCAATGTCAACATCATTATATCCAACTTCTTGTAAATCTTCTACAAACAAATTTACCATGTCACTAACATGTGGATTTGAAGACGTACCTGGATTTGTGTATATTGAAACATTCTCCATAGCATTGAAAGAGGGATTTGAAGACATAGTAGGACTTGTTTGTATAATCATATTCTTCTCCAAATTGACTCCTTGCAAATTAGCTTCATGTACAACTATGGTATCTTCAATGTTTTCATCTTCAATAGTTGTTGAATTGGTTGCTCCACCATTGTTCATTGATTTTATTCTCATTCTTCTTTCTCTTTGTCTTTGTCTCTCTTTTTCTTTATTTGCTTCAACTTCTTGAGGAGTCAATGTCTTTCTTCTCTTATTACGAAATTTATCTCCCATAATTATAAAATTCTCAAGCACGGATGAATGTTAATAGTGAAATACTTCAAAATATTGAATCCAAATTGGAAGTTGAATACCTATTATGCCAAAATTCTTCTTCTTGTGTTCCTCAAAACAAATAGAAAACTACTACAATTCCACTTTAAAAATTGTTCTCTTTATGCTTCCTTTGAAAAATTCAATCCATATTGCAAATTTCACTTCAAAAATGGTGTAGACGATGCTCCCTCTGATAAAATTAACAAAAAATCAAGTTGACCACCTGTAAATACAATAACATATGAAAAATAATTGATTTTCAGTGCTCTCGGCCGTACATGTCAAGTTGCAAAGTTGCAGAGTTGACAGTAATTGTCAACAGTGTTTTTAAATAATATAAAACGGGATCCCGTCTATAAAACGCGATCCCGTTTATAATAAAACGGGATCCCGATTACTAA
>VDFB02341788.1:0-18960 GCA_007258455.2 Sequoia sempervirens
GTACTTGTCCTTTCTCCACATCATCTACTCTCCTTCCACATCACCTAAACATTATCTCACCCTTAGCCACTTCACATTCCACATGTCAAAATGTGAGGGCTTGTGAGTCCTCCACTCACCTTAGCCCTTCATCTTGGCCTTGTTAGATAAATCCCAACCATTAGATTCTCTAGAGAATTCAAGTTTCTCTATAAATACCCCATCCTCTAAGGCATTTAGGGGACTTAGCCATTTTGCAATTAAATGCTGCCATTTTGTGCATTCATTTAGCCATCAATCTCATCCATTTTCATTTGCATCCAAGCACAGAGTTAAGCCTTGCATTTATCCATATCAAGAGCCATCAAGGAGCATACAAAGCACATCAAAATCAAGGGCCAACCAAGGAGTTTTAGCTGCAAGAAGGGAGGTATATCCATTTGTCATCATTTAACACTTTCCTCTTTGCACTTATAAATTCCTTAGGCTAATCTTGAGGTGTTTCCTTATGTTTCTCCATTGCATTTTAATTGCTTAGAAAGGGTTAAGCATTTTGGATATCCACACATACCTTACACTTTCAACCCTTAATTTTATGTCATTCTTTGTGGATGTTGTTAAATGCATGGTCTTAGCACTCAATTTTTCTCTTTTAAAACATTAATCAACCTCACTTGATTAGGAATGGCCTATTTCCCAAGTATTTTACCTCCCTCAGCAAGATTTCCATACAATTATATCCCCTAGATAGAACAATACTTGAGATCTATCCCTTAACTTTTTAATTTCAAATCTCACTTTCCTCAACCAACACTCCTAGAATAAGTTTGTTGCCTATTAGTTTATTTGTCAACTTCTTGAGTTTTGTGTGCCAAATTTCTAAAGTTTTTTGTTTATGAATTGTATTTAAGGATATCATCTTAGAACATTTTAATTACTTATTGAGAGATCATCAAAGAGAGAATGTCTTACATCCACATTTAAAATATTAGCCATACTTTGTCTCATATTAGTTTCAATTGTGTCATTATATCATATTCTCTATTTTTGCATCCTCAGTCTCATTACATCTATCATGTAAACTAGATATTATCAAGGTAGCCAATAGTCTTCTTGTATCTATAGAACCACCCAAAGTTTATTTCAATGGCACAAATTTTAGCCATATGTATACATAAAAGTGAATATGTTATGTAGATCCTAAAGTAAAAACTTAGGAGTTGATAAAACCTCATGAGATAAAAGTGTCTAGGGATAGAACCTTGTGAAAAACCTATTAATTTCTATCAATATCTTATAATTTATCCATTAGAGACACTAGATCACTTATCTAGTAGTAGTACCCAGTTTCTATTGTTTGTATCAATGTCTCAACTAGTCAAAGTGGAAAATTTTGACATCTCCATATACACTTGGGAAGCCTTATTTTAACTTCTTTATATATCTCTATCTCAACATACTCAAAATGTATATTTATGTCAATAAACCTTAGCTCCTTTCAAGGATTCTTGATTTGTTTCCTTAGAAAACTAATGAAAAGTCTTTCAAATTAGCTAATAATCATTAATATTATAGAACACATAAATGGAAAAGAAATGCAAACCAAAGAAACATTCAATGAAAGATAATTAGGGTGTTTATGGAACTTCTATTTAGAAAGAATATGTAAAATATGTATACGGGGTTTAAATTTGAATCTATGGATTCCTCTCTAACTATACATGATGTACAATGCAATATTAGTGTATAGTAATGTAGCTACATGACCAACTAAGCTCCATGTAGATGGTTACAAAGTCTAAGGTGAGTAAAAATGTGGTACATATGGATGGGATGACAAGTGTCAAACCCACATGGTGCTATATCAAGTGGTGTATAAATTTTCATGTGTTAGATGTGTATTGTTTCATGTCTTGTGGCATAAAGGATAACAAGTGTTGTATGCATGTGGTGACATATCATGTAGATTTCTAAATTTATTATGTGTTGAACGCATCTAGTATAACTTGGCATGACCATGTGCAACCATATTGTGTGTGGGATCAATGTTAAATGGTTGTACATGGACATTATACACAAGGTGTTCCATTGAGATGGGAAAAAATATGATGTGTATGTTGTGCAATGTTCAATTTATTGATGTAGCTAATGAAACTTGTGCATGAGGTTATACTAAATTATTTGTCACCCCTTGAGGAGAAATGGTCCCCATTGCATTTATAGTAATTTAAGGAAACTATGTAGAAATTATTGAAAGGTGTGCTATTTGGCCAAATATCTCTACCTCCTAGTTACTTAGGTAAATATTTCTAGTACCTAGTTACTTAGCCAAATCTCTCTACTACCTAGTTTTAACTATATAAAATGGCTAATTGGTGTCATAAAGAGTAAAAACTATAATGTTGTCAATTTTTTCATCCCTCATTTATCTACATGAATGCACAAAGCTTAATTTTGTAGGTTGGAATATCATGGGGTCTAGCAGAGGGGGAAATATGGTTTAAGGAGTTCAACATTGGTACTAGGTTCAAACCCAAATATTTTGTGAGATTAAGAATAAAGACAAATTTTCACCAAATATGTTGGAAATGGTGTAAGGACCATAGTATAGAGGCCCCATCTTTCAATTTGGACTCTTGAAGCATTACTTATGAAGAAGCTAAAATGATTTTGGTGCATAGTGCACATCTTGGTGCTATTTGTATCTCTATTATAGATGTGTGAATATATAATTCACCTATTAGAGAATATTATAAATAATTTGGGAAAATATATGTGTTTTTCATCTTCCTATTCCTATGCATGTGACTCTAATGTAGATGGTGCATGGTGGTATACATTGAGGGGTCTTACAAGTTAAAACCCAAGACATGTCTAGATAAGACTACACCTTGTAGGAGTGTGAATAGATCTATAGTAGGCATGTTGTATGTAAAGTATATTTTCATCCCATGTGTGTGGGTGAGTTGTAGATGAGTAGAATATACATAGACATGTGATTGACCATCTTATTTTGTGTGTGTAGGAAATTATGAAAAAATTGAACAACCTAGATTAAACCAAATTGAGCAATATTCAAATGGCATACAAAAACTCAAATTAGTCTATTAGAAGATTAAACAACATAAAATATCAAAATATAAACTATGTTAAATCCTAAAATTTCACTCAAAGAATATTTTCTCCCATGTTGATTAAGATGTGTGCTCAAAATTTGACAACATAACAATGCATTCATATGGTTGACGAAAATGGTTAGGATGGACTCCGATTTATAGAAAATGGGAGATTCATATGGAGGGTTGAGATCAAATTGGAAGATCAAGGGTTCACAATGCTTGAGACCACTCAAGCATGGAGAGTTTGAAAAATGGTAAAAGGGGATTGATTGAGGGTGGTGGCTCCAAGAATATAGATAAATCAAGGGATTAATTTTGACATGGGAATTAGTGGAGGGGTAGGATTGGATGAGGTACTACAAGGTACCTTAGAAGGACCTCCAAAAATGTAGGTTTTGGCTTGAACCATACCTTGGAGGCACATGAGTAATTTAAAATTAAGTTTAATGAAAAAGAGGTAGATTGCCCCATCCTCCAAGGTATTATGGGAAAATCAAAAATTTGAGGATAGAAGATTGAACAATGAAATGGGGTGAATAGATAGGCCCAATGGGGTAAAAATATTCATTTTTACCTTGATAAATAGTAAATTTGAGAGAAGCAAAAGGAGCAATTGAGAGAAAATGGAAAAGATTCTAGTTGTGGAGCATCAGAAGGAGTAGGTGAGGAGGTACAAGTTCCTAGAAGGAGTAGGTCCAGTGATACATACCTTAACCTTAGCAATTAATACATTTAATATCATTAATAGGGGGAGAGCTGGTCAAAGAAAAAAATTGTCTAAGTGATAAAAATGTGAGTCGATGATTGTACATTGGGATTCAAGGTGGTTAGTGTCCATGGGTCCACCACGCGGTTCACTACCACCACCATAACTAAGGCCATTGAAAAGGGAGGGGTCTACCCATAACTAGCCTAATATGAGGATAATGATGACATAGTTTGGTGATATACCTTATGGGCACATTTTTTCTATGTATATATATATGCTCTATGAAGCCAATGTACAATGAGTTTTTTATGTATTCATGACATATGGACATTATTATTTATATAGAGAGATTATTTGGTGGACCTATTGGGTGCATATGATATGTATGATGTTTGATAAATGCTTATGATTTTTAAGATGCATTCCTAGGTGTTTATATATGTATAGATATATGATGTATATGATATTTATGCATATGATAGATGATGTATGATATCAAATTTATACATATGAGTTTATGATTATGGATATGGATGCTTGTGACTATGACCAATGGTGGTTATGTTTATAGGTTTAGGATACTTATGTGTATGATTTTACATTATTTTGATGGATGTATGATGCTTATTTTGATTTATATGTATGATGTGTAGTTATGTGGTGATTATGCCTATGTGGATGTTGCATAGATGCTTAGATATGTGTAGGTAAGTGAAATACTAACATGGGTAAATGCAAGTGTCATGCCATGGTACAATAGTCACAAAATCAGGATAAGAGAAAGATGAAGAGATGGATCAAATGTGCATGGTATCAAAATTAATGAAGGACTTGATAATGGATGGGATGGGGGATATAATAGAATAGGTAGGAATATTAAAATAGATGGGGAGATTTTGAATGCAACAATTAAACTAAAATGTAGTGAGCACTTAATTTGATATAACATTCAATATTATGCACCAAAGTATAAGGAATCAAGGTAATTGTGTATCCCATGAAGAGGAATGACTCAAACAAAAGGGTTAGTACAACACCTCACAAGGTCTCATAGGGCCTTGGTGCAGATTTACAATGTTGGATAACTAAAAATAAAAGAAATGCCCCGATGTAACACAAGTTCTTGATGGGCCTTGGTGGGTACAACATGGGGCAACCATGTAAACACAACACACAAAAGATCAAGAACCTACCCCTAATTTTTTACTATTCAAAGAATGCCATGATATGAAGGATTGTGGAAACCCCAAGTAGGTAAAATAGGAATAAAAAAACATAAACAAAATCTAAAAGTAACAATGAAATTACATACACCATTATTATTATTTTTATAAAGGATATTGGATTGGAAAGATGCTACATGATGTGAGGAATGATACATCCTATGAAGGTAGTATATGGATGGATAAGACCTAGGACTCAATTGGAAAAAAAGATCAAGGCACATGTGGCCAAATGGACTGGTGGATAATGTGATAGCACAAGCTTGCGAGGATTTTTTTATTACATTTGAGTAACAAAATCACCAAGGAAACCATGGAGGTGAGTGATGCATGATGAGGGAACTAGGTAGTGATGGATGTGACCATAAAATCTAAAAATATTTACATAAGGGTGGGCTGTGATTAGGACACTAGTGTTTTTGTGTTATGGTGTAGTAATATTGAGACCATTTGTGAGGATTAATGGGTTTGTTTGGGAGATGTATGCATGAAGCTCAAAAACTACGATAGAGGAGAATTTCAAAGTCACAAAAGGACCAATTGGGGGATGTGGTAGAGTGGATTGAGTGGAAGATTAAAATATGGGATGTGAAAGGATGTGATAGTATGGTGGAATAAGGATGGCTTAGACAAGGATGGTATGATTACCTACAAAATAGAAATTCATTTTAAACATGATTCCTATTTACTATATTTGCACCATGGTACTTTCGCAAGGTACCACAAGGAGTGGTTTTCACCATAGGAAAAATTATTTATCTTTACTAGTTTTGGAATTTTTTGGGTTTTTCAAAATTTATGGAAGTTTTCTCATTTTTGAAAGTGGGATATTAGATCATGTTCAACCTGTATTCATAGCTTCGAGTTTGGTGAAGGAAGGGGAAGATGTCTTTTTTAATCTGCTCATGTGGCTTGTTCAAGAGGTCCAGGACCTCCATGGTAAGTATGATGCAATAGCTCGCTGCAACATCTCTACCCTGAGAAGTTTAAGGGAGAAGGACTTTATTTTTAGTATGGTTAGGTTGCTTAACTCTAATCTCCACCTAATGTTGGAGGATGTTGCTAATATGAAAAGAGACCATGTTCTAAGGCTTTCCACTTTGGAAAGGAATTCCTTGCTGATGCGTAAAGATCTGAATGCTTTGATTAATCTCAACAAGGATTCACTTGAGACCTCTACTAAAGGTTTAATGTTTCTAAACAAAAAAAGCAAGAAAATGGACTAGTAAATCCCTATTCAATGATCTATTGAAGTAGGATAGTGGTGAGGACATTGAGATGGGTAAGCAGGAAGTTGATTTGGGGACTGGGCCAAGAGTTCATACTCACAGCAAAACAAAAAAGAAAAATGTGGTGCCTATGCAGGATGTCGGAGAAATCATGGAGATGCATAATAAGGTGATAACAAAGGATATGGAAGCAACAAGGATGTTAAAAGAACTTCTTTAGTTGTTTCTTTGGTTGTCTTTTTTGTTTTTCTTGTGGCTTTACTATTTTCCTTCTGCTGATGGTCGGTTGATTGTTGTTTAATCAACCTGGTGTTTTTTGTGGGGTAGCTTAATTGCTTTATCTTCATGTTGCCTCTTCTTTTGTACAGGGTTTTAGGGCCCCTTCAAAACCTGTTTTACGCTAATAAAAAACCTGTATTCATAGCAAAGAAGTGTAGAAATGTTTAATAGAGAGAGAGAGAGAGTTGCTAGAATCACCATAGTAGTTATCCACTGATTCATACCCAAAGGATACTCTTATTAAAAATTCATCAAAATCTCGCATAGATATTGCATTAGCTACCTATTGGTGAGCTAAGTTGTAGGCCCCAAATCCATAAGGTTTGGTGATCTCCCAAGTGTCAAGGGTTTCAAACTTGGAAAGATCACCACAAACTTGTATTCAAGTTGGGTAGCCAAGGACTAATGGTTGAGGTGGGTAAGACCTCCTTCACTTCTGGCTCTACAAGATCAATGGGGTTTCCTTGAGGTGTTGGATAATGATTAAAATATTAAATACTCCCTTACAATTAACTATACCCAGTGCATAATGTATCCCAATACAAGTGTCATAATATACATATATGATAGATTGGACTTGTAAGGATGAGCACCTTGTTAAACTAATAATCTGCCATATGAGTATCTAAGGATGTATTGTATGATAACCTCTTATGATGTTATGCACATTTAGACATGGCACTAGAACACAAAAACTAAGAAAATTGAAATATATATAAGTTAATGAATTTTTAGTGTGTTGAGGATGGTGGGGAGAGAGAACCAATATCAAACCAATTTTTTAATCTAATTGGGAAATAGAGTATGATTTTAATCAAATATACAACAACAACAAACCGAGGTAATTCATTGACCAATATATCACATTAGACTAAATCTTTCAAAGTGCACAAGTAAGTTAGGCTCTACTCATTCATTCAAGAAAATAATAGATGGTCATAGAATATTAAGTTGGTTTTCTTAGTAATCCATGAATATTGTCATACACATCTTTTATTATGCTAGAAAGATACCTTGCAAATTCTTTGCAAGGATTTTATAGACATGTAGCTGAAAAACTAAACATACATCCAAAAATCAATAGAATACATAGGGAGACATGAAGCTAATTTCGATTCTACCTTTAATCATTCAATCTTCAATATTTATAAAGAGATGTTATAAGCTTGGGATAAACCCAAATCAATACAATGCAAAAAACTGTTATACCTAGAAGATGGAACTATAGTTCAATAATGGCTTCTTCTATAAATATTCTCTTCTAGTGGCTATGCATTACTTTCTTTCTTAAAATTTTATCCCCTCTTATATGGTGACCAAAGAAAATATACCTCTAACTGAATGACAAGTGGAATGTTAGAAGGCCATACTACATTAAAAACCCTAACTGCAAGCACAACCAATACATAGGAAATAGTTGTCCTTTGTAATCCAATTTGATCACCCTACTTGGCATGTAAAAAATATTCCTATAACATCCACCGTATCTACACATTGATGATTTATAGGCCTTTTTTATGAACAGGCACTAATCTATATTAATTATAAATATTAAAATATATATTCACAAAAAAAGGTGAGTGGTAAGAGGCACACCCCGAGAGTCACATAGGTCCAAGATTACAAACGTTAAAAGGCCATTAAGTAGCCAAAGCAGTACCAGTAGAGCCAGGAGGGTCTCTATCATCCATGTTTTTCCCCCATACATCAACAGGGTCTAGAGTGACATCAGGAGGAGGACCTCAACCATCATCATCTTTATCTTTATCTTTATCTTTATCATCGTGCCAAGGCGAGATTGCAAGTGCTAGACAAGGAAAGCACTTACCAAAATCTGGCCAACCAGAGCTAGTAGTAGGAGTATCATCAAAGGGCCACCTGGAACCACCAATGTTTCTCCCCACTGCTCCTCTAGAGGGCCACCCCTGGCCAGCCCACAAAGGAGGAGAATGAGTCCACCGAGGATGATGGGAACCATGCCGAAGAGGAGGCTGGGAGCAAGGGCGAGTAGAGCCACTCCATTGCTAGCCCTGAGAGGGCGATCGACCATGAGAGGAAGTGGGCGAAGCAGACACTTGAGCTACAATACATGGGGCATTGCCCCAATGATCCAAAAGCACCTGAAGGTGAGCCACTTCAAATGGAAACTTGTTGGCTTGAACTTGAATCTACAAGAGCACATTAGAGAAAATAATGGCTTTAAAATACAGAGAAACATTTTTATCCATTTGTGTGTTAGTAAATATGCAGGAATTTCTATCTTTCCAGATATTGAAGAGGATTTCCACCTTGAAAGTGTGCCAAAGTTGGGTATATTTAGTAGGAAGTTTTGGTGAGTCTCCAAGAAGAACCATATTCCAGGAGAAGGGCTCTGATTTGAAAAGCTGAAAGAAGTCATGAATCCAATTCCAAAACTGCTAAGCTCCGGTACAAAACCAAAAAGATGCTTAAAAGACTCAACTTTCCCACAAAAAGGGCACTAAGGGTCCTAAACCCCCAAGTGAACAAGTTCAGACCCCACAAGCAAGCCTTGTAAAAGAATACACCAAGTAAATTGGGAAAGTTCTAGCTCAACACTTGTAAACCAAGTGGCAGAGAATCTTTTTCGCCAAACATGAGCAGGGGATTGAAGAAGCCACCTTTGGTTCAGACTTTCAATCATTGGAAAGTGTGGTGAAAGCCAAATATAACCAAGCCTAGGATTGTAATTATTGAAATGGGTGTCTGGGTACAACTTCTCGTCCTTCCACCAGGGCTTGGACCCACAAATTCCCAACTTATGAAGCATATCTGCAAGAATAGCATTCACCATACCATCATAAGTATCATAGTCCTAGTTTTGAAGCCTGTAAAGGGCACAAAAGTCTTCCCATGACATGATGTGCATTGTGGGTCTATGAAACACATGTAAAGTTTGAATGTCTTGAAACCTTAGCACCTTAAGCCAAGGCAGCTTGGCTAGCGGCTAACCATTACTAGCAAAGAGAGGCGACCATCAAACATTCTGTTGATTGAGTGAAAGCCCATCACGAAAACTAGAGTCGACCTAGTGGAGTCAAGGCTTAACTGCCTCCCAAGCTCTCCAAATGCTCTTGGCCATGAAATTTCCCACAATTTGAACTGGTTCCTTCATGACCAGAAGGGTTTGAAAGCCAGTCCCCTTCCAATCGGGTCTGTGAATAGGAAATCCGGATTGAATGCAATGCCTAAGGAGAATTTTCCAAGCTTCATCTCTAGTAAGGGCTCTAATTATCCATTTCACACACAAGGCAGTCCCTTGTTGTTAAGTGGAGAGCAGACCAAGTCCTCCAGAGTCTTTGGGAAGGCAGTAAAACTCCCAGGCAACGTGATGAAACCCTCTGTGGGACTCCGCAGAGGCCCAAATAAAGTCCCAAAGTAGCTTTTCAAGCTTCGCATAAGCAGCTTTCAAGGGAGCCCAACAAGAGGAGTAGTAGACATGTGTAGTCACTAAAATATTAGAGCACACTTGGAATTTCCCTACCAAAGAAAGAGGCTTGGTAATCCAATAGGCCAGATTTTGCTTAATCCTGTAGAGGACAACTTGCCACAACTCAACTAGAGAAGCCTAGAAGGAAAAGGGAATACCCAGAAACCAAAAGATTTCCCCTAGCCCAATCCACTTCCAACCGTACTATTGAAGTCAGTGAGGAGTGGGCAGAATAGATTGCCTATAGCACAAAGTTTTATGCCACTGAATGGCAGAGCCAAACGCAAGGCAAAAAATCTTAAGAAATTCAAGAGTCGCCTTAATATTATTCTCTTCCTCCTGAAGGGTGAGGAAATAGTCATCAACAAAATGGACATTAACCAGTTGAGCCTAGGAGTTAGGCAGAGTAATGCCTTTAACATGCTATTGAGAAACCACATTGGCCAAGAGATAGTCAAATCCTTTGACAAAAAGAACGTAAAGAGAAGGAGCAAGTGGGAATCCCTACTGAATAGAGTGGAATAGCCCAAAGACAAGGGATTAGCGGCCATTAATGGTGATACAAGCAAAGGCGTATGAGAAGAGAATTTGGACAGTCTGAATGAAATTAGGCCCAAACCCTAAGGCTTTCAACATGGCCAGAATAAAAGGTCACTCAATGTGGTCATAGGCTTTAGCAAAGGCTATTTTGAGAAAATAGCTTTTTGGTCTGAACGCCTAGCCTACTCCATACCTTCCCACACAACAATGATATTGTCTAGAATAAATCTGGACTTGATAAATCCAATTTGCTCTAGGTGCACAATTTGAGGCAAAAGATGGTAGATCTTCATCTAGCTAGAGCTTTGGCAATGATTTTGTAAAAGACATTGAGGAGCGTGATAGGTCGCCAATTGTAGATATCCTCGGGATCTCCAGACTTAGGTATGAATTTAATATTTTGGGTATGTCCAGGATCATCATGGAAAAAACATGCCTTTAAATGGTGAAATTTTTAAAAAAATTAGAGTTAGGCAACTTGATGTAAAAATTTGAATAAGTTATCTATATTATTTCAAAGATATGTAAGAATAGAATCTATAGAAAATTGAATGTAGTTTCTAAACTACTAGGTTTATTTTAAAAAAAAATCTATATGGTGAAAATTTGAAATTTCAATGCATTAGTACTTAAATTTCAGGGAAAAAATAAGAAGTGTCTATCTGACCACCCTAACCACAATAAAATGATAATATTTTTTTATAAGATTTTAGATATAAGTAGAGGACTCATGTCTCGATGTAATGCATATTCTTTTGTAAATTTTTTCCAAGTAAATAATTAATTATGATTTTTTTATTACAACTTTTAAAAATATAAAAACTCGTATGTCTGACCACTTTAACTTGGTCAAAACTTCATGAAATTCATTTTTTAATTTTTTAATCCTATAGTATGTGAAGCATAGAATGTGACTCATGTTTTGGATTCAAAAAATGTGATACCGTTTGAAAGCTATAGATTTTTTTCAATTAGGACTTTAGTCATTATTATGTTTATCTATGAGTGCATTAATTTATTTGCAAAATAGATTAGAAATGTCAATAAAATTAAATTAAGTAGTTAATGATTGATGAATTAAATGATAGACTTTATGCACATACCATTTTCTTATTAATTATATTACCTGGGGATTTGGAATGAAAAGCTTGAAGATAGACTTTATGCAAGTCATGCCCAACACAGTCCCACAGGGCCTTGTAAAATTCACAAGGGAAACCATCAATCCCCAGGGCTTTGTCATCAGCCATGAAATGAACAGTTTCCTTTAAGTCTTCAATTGTGAGCAATTGTTCACAAAAAGCTTTCTAGGCTAAAGATAGCCTATTTGGCACAACAACAAGACAATCTTGAAGGGCTTGTTGTCACTCTGTTGTGTACTCCTGAGCAGTGAAAACTTGTTCATAATGTCGAACAAAGGCTTGGATAATGTCAGGTAGCTTAGAAAGCACCTAAATTCCATCTTTAATTGTTTTAATGCCAGGAGATGAGTGCTTGTCACGCAAGGCCAAAAAAAACTCTTTGGAGGCACAGTCGCCAATATTTAACTAGTGTAATCCAACTTTCATTTGCACACCTCTGGCAACATAATTTTTTGCAACTTTCTTTTTGTGTCTTAATTTCACCACCCTGACTTGTAATGATGGGGAGAAAGAGCTAGCCGCCAGAGCCTCAGTAGCTGAGCGCAAGTCAACTATGGTAACCTCATAAAACCGCCGATGAAAAATGGCCAGCTGGCACCCATAAATGTGAAAAAATCTAGTTGTGCGAGTGATAGCATGATTCCACCAATTAATCTAGCCTATATTATGAGGTGGACTGCACTCCAAATTCTAGACTCTACAAATGTGGGCCAACGTGGGCTAATGACAAAGCAAAGATGTGTTAAAAAAGAACTGTGTTTTGCAGGACCAAGGTTGTCTTGTCTCCCATTCAATGCGAAGAGAAATGGGGAAATGATTTGACAAATTCACATCAACTAACAGCTTAACCGGGAGTGAAGATCTATCAAAAGAAAATAAATATTGAGCCGAGATCATGGCATGATCAAGGCACTTAAATATCATGTCAAAGCGAGCCCTGAAATTACACCAAGTGTGCTAGAGGGAATGAGAATGGCGGCAACCAATATTGGGATCAAAGAGCCCCAATTTATTACACATGTAGAACTATGTCTCTCGTTCACCAGCTACCCATCTAAATGGCAGAGTGCCATCTTTATCATACACCATCTCAACCATATTGAAATCTCCACATAATAGCCAGGTAGCAAATGGCAATGAATCAATAATCCAATGCCAAAGCAAAGAGCATTCCACAACATCATTAGAGGCATAAACATTAATAATCCCAAAAGAGTGATTATCAATATTAAGGAGGATCTAGACGAGTCAATGTGTGGGGTCAGACCCATGGTCAACCACACAAGCGTGCCATCATGGGGACAAAAGTGTGATAGATCTACCATGTCCAGCATCATGAGTAGTACAAAACATATGACTAGCTGGCCAAATAGAACGACAAGTCGATGCAAGCAAAAAACCAAAAAAATTAACTTTGTGGAGACAAAGCACTTCAATACCAGGATATTTCTGCAAAGTATCCCTAACATAATACTTCCTAAAGAGGTCTGTCAGGCCTCGAACATTCCATGAGAGGAAATTCATGACTGAAACTCCTCAATATCTTCGGAGTCTGGCTCCTCCTCATCCAAAGTAGAGAAGAGGTTATGCAAAAATTATGGTGGAACTGACCTAATTTGAATATTCGAAGTAGAAAATCTTCATTTCTCCTGCACATATTCTCCTTCTTCTAATGGAAGAGAAGGATTGCAAGACCATCATTGAGCTCCTATCATGGGAGGAGATACATTTGGTTGTGCTATCATAACGGTAGCAGGCTGAGGCATAGCCTTTGGCCTAGGCCGCACCAGAATAATGTCAGTGCCAACCAAGGCTTCTTTCCCCTTCGCCAAAGGGTTTGAAGCATCTTTAGCTGGCTCAAGGACTTTGGAAACCTTCCTAGAGCCATTGGACTTGTGTTTACAGTTTGTAACCATGATCCATTTCTCATCAAGTTTGCTAGGAGAATTATCCGCCTGGCGGGGCTTTATAAATTCCCACGATGGAGAACGAGGCACTGCCAAAGGGTAGTCCCTAATCTTGTGGTATGTGGATTAACATCTATAACACGTGTTCAACATATTAAAACAAGTGATCTTCTGGGTATGTCAAAAATCTCCAATTTGAATGTTAATGGAGTCTTTCAAATCTTGTGAAAGGTCTACTTCAACAAATACCCATTTTTGGGGTCAGACCTGGAAAAACTTATCTGGCTCAATACAAATGACCTTCCCTAGAGAGGACACACAATATGACTCAAAAAGGCACACAAGGCAAGGGAAACCCTGGAAACTCAATCCAGACTGAAACCCACAACTTTGTGTCATCCAAAACAGTGAAGTCTTGGGTCCACGAATGGAAAACCAACAAAGAAGACTTGACATACCAGGGACCATGATTTAGGATTTCCTGAACATGACTGACCTCCACAAAACCGAAAAGGAAAAAACCCTTGGTTAAATTTTGGACCATATCAAGACGGACCCCATGAGGTACCTAGGCCTTGTGGACCCATTCTTTAAGCGCACTTTCAGGGGGAGTCCTCCCAACAAAGTACTCAACAAGAGTATGTTGCTCAAGCCATTTACAAGCATAATCAAAATCAAGCAAAGGTAAAACCACATCAACTGGGGAGTCAAAAGACCTACCTCGTGAAACACTTTCGAAACAAACTTTTTGGGTCGTTTGTTCAAAGGAGGAGCCATTGAGCAAAGTTGTCGAACCGCCAACACCGACATGAACTGTTGGGTTAGAGCCGATTGAAGGCATATTAAAACATAAAAAACCACAGTAAATGTGGTCGTACACATAGGAAAAGAGAAAATTTTGCTCAAAGAGCACAGTATGACACAAGAGGGACCAAAAATGACCACAAACATAAGAAAACCCTCATGATTTATATGTTTGAGTATGGGATTGAGTGAAATCACCCACAAAAATTGCTTAAACCATGTCTTGGGGGTGTCACATAATTAAAAAAATATTTTATAGATAACAAATGATGTATAGATATTGTAATTCCCCTTGGATTCATGCCAAAATATAATAAATGTCATCCAATATCTCTATTGGATTAAGGTATGGGTAGTTGCATAGGTAGTTGAGCATTAATATTGTATTAATTCGATCAAAGGAGCAAGTGAGAGATAATCATAGAGTAAAACCATAAAAATCCTAACATTTAGATGCCTTCGAATACTTTTGCCTATTGAAATAAAGTATTGTAGGATGTAGGATTCCATCCAAAACAAATGCGAGAATTTACCACCCAACTACACTTTTACAAAAAAAAATCACCCAATCAGATTTGGAAGAAAAAGTCACTAAACACACCAACTTCACAATAATTTAAAATATTTGGTTTGAATGAATTTTTTTGATGATGATAGTAGCACAAGAATGAGATGATGTTAGCAAGGTGAGATGATGTCAACATGACATCATGAATGGATTGGGGGATTCAAATGAGGTGATCTCATGATGAAGTAAGTGTGGATGGGATGTGGAAAAATCCAAATGAACTAGATGGAAAACACTAGAATAAATAAGTTCAAATGGGTGGGGGAATTTTACAAAAAGGGGAATGATGTCAACAAGACATCATCAATGTACAAATATGAGATGAGGCAATGGAACTAGATCTTGCAGGTAAATCCATCTAAACCAAATGAATAAGGCTCTGAAAATGGTTTAGTTCAAATGATGAAGGAAAGTCTACAAAGGGGGATGATGAAATGATAACATCAAGATGATGTCACAAAAGGTTGGATTCAAGACTTTCCATTTGAACTATATAATGAAAGGTAAAGTTAATGGGGAAATTTAGATGGAGGATAGAATTCCTCAAGATATTAAGTTGGCTTAAATTGCTCAGGCTTGTGTAAAAATACAAGTGAACAAGATACAAAATTACAACATGTAATTCAATTGGACATCAAGAACCCAAAAAACTAAAATATGTAAGAAAAACCAAGTGAACTAGATATTGCAAGGAAATCCAACTGAATCAAACACTTACAATTGAAAAGGGGAAGTTCAATAGGACATCAGGTTCCCATAAAAACAACACTTAGCCACCTTTTATATATTTTTTCTACCTTTTACGAGGACTGATAATTGAACTAACATTTGAGGGAAAACCTAACTAGATTATATTATGTGGGAAAAACCATCTAAATTACACTTCGGCTAGTTGGAAGGAAAAAAATCGTAAAGGCACAAATTTCTTCCCTTCAATAATTTTGTAAAGCTTCTAAAATAAATTGGGCATAATTTTTCATGCTCTACCCAACTATGCTAACAAATCAAGGGGCTACCCAAATTAGATATCTCAGATTAGTTATTAACAAATGGGAAGTTAAATGGGAAAAAAGAAAGGTAAATGGCAAACCATCAAAACAAAACAAGGCAAAATGAGACACAACAAAAATGGGGTGCTAACACTACCAAAGGTAAATTGTACTTGCTTCCTATTCCATCAAAAGGTGATCATGTTTTTTAATATTGTGAAGCCCTCTAGCAAGAGACTTATCATAAATATTATTGCAAACAATGAAAGCATAGACAAGGTCCTTCCATCTCCTACCATGATTGCTAGATATTATCCCTTAAAATATATTTTTTGAAAATTCCTTCCAAAGTTTTTAGGCAAATGTAACTACCAATCATGAAACCAAATTCCATGCCTTCACCAACATTAGCCACAATAGGAATTCATGCAAATTGTGGAAGCACAAACAAGGAATGTGGGAGGTGGGAAGACTTCATAATTATACTTTCTAAATTACTCAACCTTCTTTTTCTTTGGTTCAATTTATTTTATTTCAGTATAACATTTTTTATTAAAACTTGTTGTGCCTTTAGGCATAACACAAGGTTCAAGGTGTAAAAAATTTAAGCTTTTATCCTATATTAATATACACATATATCTATGTGGGCAGTTGGGGGGGCAGCCCTCCAGGCTAGTGGAGGGCTTCTGTCAGATTGAGATGAGTGGCATCCATGTAGGGGTGATTTGTGCTAAGGTGGAAGTTGATGAGAAAGGTTGGTGACATCATCCATGGAGAGTACTAGCATTGATGGTTGACAATTTGAGCTCATTTTTTAATCATGGCCTCACATACAAAGCTGGGTATTTAGGACGACATCACTAGTGCAAGGACAACTTTCCTTGCCTAGAAATAATGTCTTGTTCATGTGACAATAGAGTTGCTTGGTGATTATTGGCTTTATTAATTAGTGGAGGTGATAGTTTGTGTAGTGTAGTAAATTTTTTGGTGTTGATGCTTAGTTAATGGTGGTGAGTTGGTTGGCAGCCTGTGCTCAGCTTCTGGAACTGTCTTTGCATGACAATGGTTGGGCACTCGAAGTTTATTATAGCAGTTTCGGTGGAGGGTTTATTGTGGATTGGAGCAAAAACCCCAATTTCCATGTTCATGATGTCAAGGCAGGTTGTGTTTTGCGACATAACATACTAGAGGTTGAAGCGAATTTTATCAACATTGATCCTCTCATAGTTGTGGCAATCAAAATGATTCTAGGCTCTAGTCACCTCAAGCGTAAGGAGTATGGGAGGGACAATGCGAATATTTCCTCGTGGTTTCTAGCCTCTCTACTCGACAATTGAGTCCCTAAGATGGAGGCGAAGGAGCTATTGGTGAAGATGTTCAGGTTGGATTTGGTAGGTGGTGTGGAGAAGGTTCTAAAGGCGACAATTTTAGGCACCAGGATCCCACGTCTAGTCAACTTGGAGCTCCTATGAAAGACCAACGAGGCCATTAAGTTTTGTCCCTTCCTCTTGGACTTGAGTGAGGTAGCTCTCATGGGCCATTGTATTATTGTTGCCATTGCAGTGGAATACCTAAAGAAAGTGCTAGGGTTAATGGTGATCGGAGGCTTCAATTGGGTCAAGGACTTCAAGTCCTTTGCGAATCTTAATGGGTTTTTGTAATTTGGTTGGTTTTTGCTTATTAGTTAGTAATTGCTTTAGTCTACTAGTGGATAGTTTGAGTTTGGGGTTTTTTGGGTTTGATAGTGGCTTTGTCAATTTTGCAATCTATATTGCTATGTTAGTATTCTCTGAGCTGGTTGAAGGTAGTCTGGTAGTTTGGATTTTGTTCGAACGACTGGTATCTCCTACTTAGCAGACGGTTGTATGTTTTCCTCTTTAATTTAATAAAATAATCTTACATATCAAAAAAATATACACATATATCTATATGTACATACACAAACACATATATCCATATATACACACATATAAGACTTGTTTTCATTTCTAAAAGTGTAAGGTGTTGATTCATTTCATAGAGTTTGGGATGCATTCTATAGAACTTAGAGTGCATGTATATGGTTCCATAAAATATTTTGATGAAAAATTTGAGCCACTTTAGGAAATATGTGTACAAATATGATTGTAACAATGAAATTCATATTCCCATGCCAATTCCCATTTAGTTTAGGGTCCATTTTGATAGAATGCTTGAATGCAACTACATATCAACAACTAGCACACTCTTTAGTGTGACTCAATGTTGATACAAGCTTTCTAGATTATTTAATTAGCCTAGATTTATATAAAGAGATTTCATTCTCAAACAATTATATATGCAAGGAATATATAAACACCATTCTAATGGTGGAATTTGCAATTCGATCATCACCCTTGGTTAAGGTTTTGAACAAATTTAGATATACAACATTAATCAAGGTATCAATGATTCTTTCTTTATGGGAAATTGAATCATTATGCAAGGAAAAATATAAGAAAAACATCTCAAATTTCCCCAATGTGAAGATCCAACTATATCTATTCATAAAATAATATAATAATTTCAAATATAGGAAACTTGTAAAACCCTAATTTTATTCACATGCATATGCAACCTAACTACATGATTCTAAGTGAGTGTGTGTGTTGATTCCATCATCATTTTTCCTTCAACAACAAGAACCTTATCTCGATGATACTCTCTCTCCAACCTAAGAGAGTCTCAATAGTTCCTAATGCACTTACATAATTATTCATCATTATAATCATTCTTATTATACTTTAAAAGAAACTTAACATAATAAAACTATCTTTCCTAATTTTTTGATATTAAATAATTAATACAATAATTCAATAATTTAACTAGGTAAATTAAATGGAATGTGACATCCTTCCCCCTAAGGATAGTAGAAACAATCATCACAATGTCAAACATTGAAAACCAATTTTATTTTGTATTGTAAAAGATACAAGATTCATACTTGTGCTTATCATACCTGTATAGCTTAATTATTTGACCATGTTGGTAGGTATTTCTCAACAA
>VDFB02341789.1:0-16066 GCA_007258455.2 Sequoia sempervirens
TTTTTTATTGATCTACAAGATGAATATGATGCCAGAAGGAGGAACTATGAAAGGTTGCCTATCCCATTAATGATTGAGTATGGGGTGAAGGAAGATATTCCTGATAATTTATCAGATGATGGTGTAACCTTGGATCCCCAATATGAGGCTGAAAACTTAGGTACTAAGGACTTGGATCCAATAAACTGGGATGAGGAAGAGTCCATTGGCATTGAGCAATTTGCAAGGACAGTGATGGATTGAGGTATCCAGTGGGTGGTAATGAGGATCAAGGAGCCAAAGGCTCAAACTTCTAAGAAGAGGAAATTTGTATGTACCCAGGGGTACAGAAGAAGGAAGAGAGGGAAAGCTCCTAAGGAACCATTGGATTTTCTCCCTCCTAACTCTGTGGAGGAGCCTCATCTAGTAGTACCAGCTCATGATATCTATGAACCACAAGAAGAAGAAACTACTACTACTAGTGAAGGAACTTCATCTCAACTGCTCCTTCTAGAAGAATCCACTAAAGAAGTACCTCAAGGATGCCTTCATGATCAGGCTCAAAAAGATAAATAGAAGGAAATGGAGGTTGAAATTCTTAACATCAAATTTGATTCAAAGGCTACACAATCAGATGATGAGCCTCCTGAAGTTGTGCCTATAGAGAACATTGGAAGTATTTTTTGAGTGAGGAAGATCAATGGAAGTTGTTTGAAGATGCCAAGAGAGAAGCATATTCCAAGGCACAAGTTGAGGCACTTGCCAAATGTAAAGAAATAGAGGCTAAGGTCAAGGCTAAAGAACTTGCTAGGCAACAAGAATCTGAAGCTAGAGCTAAAGAAGAAGTGCTAGCAAGGAAATAAAAGGAAAAGGAAGATTTGTTGCAGCAACAAAAAGAACAAGAATTGAAGATTAAAGAAGAAAGGGATAAGTTAGCTATGCTACAAAAAATCCATGAGCTGGAAGAAGAAAAGGCTCAACAAAGAAGAGAGAAAGAAGCTCCCAAGGCATAGTTCAAGGTTGTTGAGGAAGCTCTAAGAAAGAAGGATGAGGAGGAACCCTTGCTTAAAAAAGTTGGAGGTAGAAGCACTTGCTAAACATGAGAAAGAGTCTAAGAAAGCATGGGATAAGATCAAAAAGTTAGAGAAATAAAGGGATGATATGTTGAAAGAAAGAGAGGACCTATTAGAGCAGAGGATATTTGAGGAAGAAAGGGAGAAGGCTGAAATTGAAAGGCTTGCAAAAGAAGCTATAGAGAGGGAGAAACAACAAGCACAATAGGTTGATTCTCAACCTAAGACCACCATTTTTCAACCTTTCTTGTAGCACTACTACTTCTTCCACACAAGTGGTTACCACTCTTGCTACTCAACATGGTTGAAACTCAACCTTGAAAGGAAACAAGTAGTCCAACCTCATCCCTTAAATTGGGAATACATGATGAAAGAAATAGAGAAAGAGATGCCCAAGAAAAAGGATAGGGTCCCTCATTCCACAAAGCTAATAGATGCGGGTGAAATCATAGTTGAATGTGCCATTCCAATGACGGAAAAGGATAAGCAAGATATGCAATTGACTGATTATCAATTGGGTATGGTTAATTTGGGGAAACCAACAAGAAATCAGCATATGAACCTTATTGATATAGTGGCATCCTCCACCAAATCTAGGATGATAAAGGACAAGCAAAGAAAAGAAGAGCTTAAGGATAAATTAGACCAATTGCATAGGTTCCTAAAGGATGCATCTACCTCTGTTTCCTCTCAATATGTTGCTCTAGAAACACCAATTTTGTTGAGTAAGAAGGAATCCAATGATCTTGTGCAAATGAGGAGTAAGGTTGGAATGCTTTATAGATGGATAGATCGGTTGAACCAAGAGGTGGATGAGTTGCTTGCGAATAGTTATAGGGAACATGAGGGTGAATTGTAGTTGTTTGAGGACATGAAATCACATGTTGAAGTCTTGGGGAAACAAGAGGATGAGTATAGAGAGCATACAAAGAAGCTTAAAGACATCAACAAATTGCCATAGCAAAATCTCTTGGAACAGTCTATCCTCGATGAGGATAATGTGGACTTCATTGAAAAGACAATCAACATTATTAGGTTCAAATCCACATTCATTTATCAACATAGAAAAGAAGTTCAAGGAGCTAGTAAAGAGCTAAATGAGTAGATTGATGAATTGGAAGCAATGATTGCCATTTTGGTTAATCTAAATATCCCTGTGAAGGAAGGTCTTCCTCTTGAAAAATTAAAGGAAAAGTGGAACAATAGGTTTGAGGAGGTGATGCAGAAAGAGGATGATGGTGATGACTTGTTTCTTGATAGACTCATGGATATCAAGGATGAAGTGAAGGTTGCTAGGAGGGAGTTAATTAAATTAAAAGATATGCAAGATTTCTCCTCTACAAAGTTGAAAAGAATCAAATTTGAAGATGATTGGGTAGATGGGCTTGATGTAAACATACTCCAACAAATGTTCACCAGCTATGATGAGTACCTTCTTGAGAAAAATACATAGGAATGAGGTGGTAGTGGAACATGTTGCTCCTAATGGATAACTGGTGGCATGGTCGGCTGGGCAGTATCCTCTCTTCTCTCCTATTTTGTAGGACCTTGACCTCACTTCAACTAAAGATCCCTAGTAGATCTACCTTCCCTCTTGGTGCATCAAATTTTGGGAACAAATTCATCAACCCTTGAACTAAAAGATTAGCCAGCGCAGTCACTTCAAGCAATTTCAATATTCCTTAATTAGTGGATCTCAATTTTTGATTGAGAGGAATTGATGCAAAGCTTGTCTATATGTGATTTTTCCCTCCATTTGTAAATTTTAGTTGATTGAAGAAGTCTTATCTACCTAAGAGAGATAGCATATAGTGTTGTCATAGTTTTAATATTTTACAAGTTTTTAAGCAAGATACTTTGAGATACTTTTTACAGTTTATACAATTTAATGTCATTTTCAAGTTTCAATCTTAGTAAGAATGTTAATGAATCATAGTCATTCGTATGCCAGTGAATGTTGTGCATAATTGTTTCTTATTTGATGCAAATCAATAGAATAATCTAGATCTAAGACTATTTCATTGAGTTATCTATGAATGGAATTTACTTATATCTATTGATCTATTAATTTTAGCAATGAGTTGGTGATGTGTTTTGATTTTGGAAATGAAGCTTTGATGAATGGTTAGGGTTATTGAATTTGCACTATGAATGTATGCAATAGTATTGGTCATGTTATGGGTTGCATCATTTTTGTAGTTTTGGTTACTTGAGGAAACACTCATTGCTAAGATACATGTTTGTATGTAAAGAGATTTATATTCATATTTTATATTTCTAAAGCTCCATTTTCTTTTCTTTTTTTGTTTATTTACCCCCCCAAGTGTAGGTTAATTTGTATGATGCAATTTGTATTCCTTTTTACTAGCAGGCCCCTTGAATATTATAGTTGCACTGGCCACTGAATCAAACCAGCATAGTTGAGAACCAACTACAAAGACCTTGGAAGATAGGTGGGTTTAGATCAGTTATCTTTTTCAAGATAAATAGAGTAGAAATATTTTTTTTTAACGTTGTGCCATTTTGACCATCAAAAGGCAGCCCACATAAGTGGAGAAGATGTTAAGTCGCAGGTTGCAGTGATGGCATGTGAGTGGAGTGAGTTGTGTGAAGTGGAAGAAGGGTGTTTGAGAGCTGAAATAGGAACATGAATGGCCCTGAGTTTGATGATGAGGTTGAGGAGAATAAGGATGAAATGTTGTAAAAGAAGAAATGAGAAGAATTAATAAATTATTAACTATTGGATATAACAATTTGATGGAGAAGAAGCAATTTGTTGAACCAAGAGAAGATGGTGATGGTGAAGATTCTTTGGAGGCTCATAGTTTTTATAACCCTTTTTGTAATGTTTTGTTTGTAGGTAACAAAGAAATTGTAGCAGGATGTCAAGTCTATGAAATCAAAGAACAAATCCTCGTGCAAGAGAATAAAAAAAGAAAAGGAAGAGAAATTTGCAGCTGAGATATTTCTTTTTGAAGGAATAATGGAAATGAGGTTGCAAGTTGCAGCTATGGTTGAAGAAGTAGGAGTAGAAATAAATTGTCCTTTGGAGGACAAGTTGATGAATGAGGAAAGTGTTGAAGGAAGAGTTACAATAGTGAGGCTTTAAGAAATTTGTGTGTGAAAGGAGGAGGAAGAGAAGAGTGAAGTGGAAGAAGCATGCCTTGTTGGAGTCATGGAAAAAGAGAGCAACCCAAAAGTTGCAGCAGTGTATGAGGAGAAAATTGAAGTTATAAGTCTTGCAAAAGAGAGACAAGTTGCAGCAGAGGTAAAGTTTGACTGTTGTAATTGTGAAGATTGTGTTAATTTGCATTCATTTGAGTTTGAGAAAGTAGAAAGTAATGAGATGTTGTGGGTTGAAGTGCATCCCAAGAAAATCCATTATGTTAGTATGGCAAGAAGAGAGGTTGAAGAGAAAGATGCTCGTGAAGAAAATTGGTTGGTGGAAATATTTAATTTCCATAATTTTGATACTGATATGTTTGCAGATTTAGTGATGAATGAACATTGGAGGGAAAGTTCTTGGAGAAGGAGGATGGATTTTGGTGGGTTAACTCCCACAAAGGTGGAAGATGAAAGTGGAGTTTGGCAGAGGTGGACAGATTATGGTGGGAAAGATCCCACAAATAGAGAGCATGAAGAAAGCATTAGGTGGAGGTGGACGGTTCAGGGTGGATTGAATCTCACAAGAGGAGAAATGAGAGGAAGGTATAATTGGCAAGAGAAGTAAACTCATGATGGAAGAAGTTCCACACATAGAGATGACAATGAAGAGTAGATTTGGCAGATGAACACAAAGAGTATTCCAACAAAGTGTTGGAAAAGAAGAAAAAAGAAAAATTTTGTAGGGTACCATTTCAGCATTGGAGTATGCTACAAGTTGCTTACAATTTGAAAGAGTATTTTTAATACTCAAATCCATTTTGTGAGCCTATACTCACAAATTTCTTACCTGGTGTATCTGATGCAGGAGTATCTCAGGTGAACAAGCTATCTGCATTGCCCAAAAAAAATTGTAGTTTAATTTTTAGTTTTGGCTTGTTTGGTTCTCTTTTGGTAGGAAAACCCAGATGTGACTTCAACAAAAACATTCAATGAGAGAATATTCAATCACTTTTGAATACACTAGCACCAAAAAAGCTTTAAGTTTGGAGGAATCATTTAAAAAGGATGTTGCACAGTTCTATCCTTGTCACCATGTCACTGAATAATGGATTACCATGCTGATGGTAGCAGAATTTTCCTTTGATTATAATGAACTTGCACTCAAGGATGAATGATTTAAAATAGTTTAAAACACAACATAAGTTATTTTATTTCCATGCCTTCACCATTTTATTAAAAAATGTTGGCAAAGTAATAAAGACAGTGAGGAATGGAAAGCAAAACCGGAGGAAATAAATACCAAAGGACACAACCAGGAAGATGTGATGATAGCATTTCACAAATCAATGAAAATTAAATGGAATTTTGATATGATTTGTAGTTGAAGGGAAAAATTTAAAAATGCAATCAAATGCCTTGGAATGTCAAGAAGCCATTAGATTTGTGAAAAGGTCAATAAAATTATAATTGGAAAATTTGAAATGAATGTTTAAAGAATGTATCTTTTCATATTCGATGGATGGATGAAATAGAAATACTAGGTAATGGGCTACGAATAGAGAAAAGAAGAAGGGATGCCAATAGAGAAGGAGAGAAGGGTTGTGCTAGAGGAAAATACAGAGAGGGTTGATTCAATTGAAGAAAAGAGGGAGTTGCATGAAAATAATTTTCCCTAAGGGGTTGGGAATGAATTTCAAGTCAATTTAATTTAAATTAAATATGACCAGAGATTAGGAGGAAGAGTTGGTGCATAATAGGAGGAGAGGGGTCACGCTGAGCAAGCAAGAGGACGATGCCAAGAGCAGCAAAAAGAGACTATGTGAGACTAAGGTGAGAGGCTACAAATAACAAAACTTTAGATTAAGAAACACATTATCTGTGAAGGTTGGCATGCCACTTCATCTGGAAAGAAGAAGATATTTTAAATGCGAATTGGCAAATCTTTGGCAGCTACATGTGAGGAAGAGAGAGGCAGAAAAATAATTAATAGAAGGCAACTAAAGTTTGAAGATTTAATGCAAGTTTGGGAAAACTAATGGGGTTGCACAAATTATAAGTAGTGAATTTTTTGATTTTTGATTAGATGTTAAAGGGGTTGTGCTAATGGAGGATTGACATCAAAGTTCCATAAAATGGTTTCTTATAGAGGAGAATCATGAAAAAGAGACAATTTCTACCCTTGATAGTTTCATGGATTACCATTAACAATTGTGTTTGACAGAGACAGTAAGTTCATGGGTCACTTTTGGAGAACGCTTTGGAAGAAGTTGGGAACAAACTTGACCTTTAGCTATGCCTATCATCCCCAAATAGATGGGAAGACTAAAGTTTTCAATAGAATCCTTTGGAATCTACTCAAATACTTGACAAAAGAACATTCAACCCAATGGGATCTAATCCTACCCCAAGCTGAGTTTGCATATAATGACTCTGTGAATAGAAGTGTTGGAAAAGCCCATTTGAGATTGTATATGGATTGTAGCCTAGGGGAGGGTTTGAACTTAGATATTTGAGTGGCATGGAGAGGAGTGTTGAAAGGGAAGAGTTTGTAGTGGCCATGAAAGACATACATCAGCAAGTTAGAGAAAATCTTCAAAAGAGTGTTGAAAAATACAAACAACATGCATACCTGAAAAGAAGAGAAGTACATTTCAAAGTAGGGGACTTGGTCTTAGCTCATTTGAGGAAAGAAATGTTACCTAAAGGAAATTATTCAAAGCTACAGATGAAGAAGATTGGGCCATGTAGGGTGGTCCACAAATTTGGAGCAAATTCCTATGAGATAGTACTCCCTCCTGGAGTTGCTATCTCCCCAATTTTTAATTTTTCTAACCTATATCCTTTTAAAGGAGTTGTGATTGCAGGTATAGATGCAAGTACATCAAAAGTTCTAGATGAAGATTGGGTCCAAGATTTTCCACCTAGTCAACCATTGAAGCTTGAATGCATCTTGGATACAAAAGAAGCCAAAAGAACAAGGCACAAGGTGTACAATGAGTACCTAGTGAAGTGGAAAGGCCTTCCTATGGAGGATGCCATGTGGATGGCAGAGGAAGACATCAAGAAGCATGGTACAACAATTCAAGATCTGATCTCAAGTGGAACTTGAGATTTTGTTCTCCCTGGGAGTATGGTGCAGGGGCACCTAGCCTTTATGATGTAAATAGGGTCTTATGTTAGTATTTTTTTGTTTTGGTTTTTAATAAGGTATATTCAAACCATGTTTTCATGTTTTATGTTTTCAAAGTCATGTGGGGTCAGTTTTGAGTCAAATTGTCAAGTTTTGCTAAATGTTGCAAAAGCTGTAAAGCAACATTTGCATTTTTGGATTTTATGGAAGTTGAACCATTGGAGATTCAAATGGAAGTTAGAAAATGGTTGTTTTTGGTGGGAAATGTTTAAAATATGCAATTTAATGGTCAAAGAAAACCCCTCATGAAGTTTTGGTGATCAAACAATAAAGAATAACTTTGTTTTTTGTGTGTTTATATTGATTTCTTGCTACTACAGAGGTTTGTACAATTCCTTACAACCTAAACATGTGCTAAGTTGTATTGGAACTCGTGGTGGATTGAATTAACTCTCATTTGAAGTTGATTTCATTCAATTTCATAAAGTTTGAAGCAAGTTTGAATCAAATTACTGAAAGCATACAAGAAACCCTAGTTTTGAGGGTTTAGTAGGGAAAACATGAATTAGGGGACCATTCCACCAGTGGAAAGTTCTAAAAATTTGTGGAATGGAAGTAGTTAGGGTGATTTTAATTTTTGTAGGGTTTGCAGGAGCAGGGGATGGAGTTAGGGCCAAGTTTGATGCAGCCCTAGCCTAATATGTCTATGTATTAGGCTTAGGTGAATAGGTTAGACATAGGGTTTTGTAAAAAGGTGATGGGTAATTATTCCAGTGGATGAAATTTGTTTTTTTAGACCCCATGTGACTTGAGGAAATCCTTGGAGTGAAGGTTGGTAGGTTGGAGAAAGGATATCACAAAGTTGCTTTGGAAAACAAGCCTAATTAGGCTTCTTTCCAACATAGCAGTCAAAATTAGAGGGTGTTGTTACAAAAAAAACATATCCACAAATTTGATATGTTTCAAAAGGACATAAAGGGAATCTACAATGGTGATTCAATTTTGGGTTTGAATTCTTCTTTGAAAGATATGAAGAAAAAATCATGTTCCAAGTACTACAAGAAGAATTGAAGGTTTTGGGTGAAAGGCACCAAGTTAGGGTTTCAAAGTTACAAAGCTTGTTTAGATGTGATTGTGTTGACAACCTCCACCCTGCTCTGCATCATAGACTATAGTGGAACAACATGTTTGCATCTATATTCAATTTTTAAAATAATAATTTGTAGGAAAGTGGTAAAAATCCATATATGACAAATAGAGATGATTTATGAAATGCCCATCATCTCAATTTAAAGAAAATAAAGAAACATGTAGATCCCATCTCTTGTTATATGCCACTTGACAACTTGAGCCATCACGAATCCCTTCACATGTTTAAAGTCTATTTACCAATGAACACACATAATCTAACAATGGAAAACTCACTCTCTTCTTCTATAGACATATGTGAGCTAAAGATCACACTCTCACACACATTTATTGAATATTTATACACCTCATATATAGGGTTGAATTTGAAAAGTTATTCTTCCATGAAGGTGTAACTCATGTTGAATTTAATTTTCATGAAATTTAACAATTTATTTTTAATTTTATTAAATAAATAGGTAAATAAGACATAGTTTAAATTATTTTGATGAAGGATGAAGATTTAATAGTAGAAGCAACTTTAAAATATGTAAGTATTGAACTTATTTTATTTGAAGGAAAAAGGTAACTTTGTAATTTATTTTATTTAATCTAAGAAAAAGTCTTTTATAAACATTTTAAATTTTTAAGAAGAAAAAAAGAGACAATAAATAAAATAATGTATTAGTAAAAGGATCACTTCTATTGTAACATCATTCCATTATCTTCATAATAGTCTTCAAACTGAACCTAAAATTTATACAATTTCATCTCCAATTTATTTTTATTTTTTTACATAACATATATTATAAAGACAAATTGCAAAACAATTTAAATATAACAAATAATTCAAAATTTATGTCTTACCTTCCACACGTCAAATATTTTATTTTATTTTTATAATTAAAATTATCATCTTTCAAACTTGTCTATTTAATAATTACACATTTAATATTTTATTTCTATTGAAAAGTCTAAATTTTTAATTTATTAAACAAAATTAATTAAAAAAATAATATTTAATTTGACTTAAAAACTCTACAACTGAATCCTTACAAATTTCATTATACTTCCTCCCCGCCTTATCTAGAATACGAGTCACCGGATATTGGGGTTGCTGACGTAGTCCCCCTTTACACAAATGACCAACGCTGACGTAGTCAACTTCAAGACCCAAAACTAGCGTAGGTATTGTCTACTTCAAGACCCAAAACTAACGTAGGTATTGTCTATCCAGCGTGTCTCCTAATCCTTCTAAAACGTACGCTAGCCGGAAACTTACTCCAAAGTCCAACGTAAGCAGGAAATATGGCCTTTTTGTTTAATTAAACGTCGGAAGACTTTTTAAAGTGATTTCCCTCTTTTAAAATCGGGTGGGATCGAATTTAACTTGTGGTTTTTATTTCCTTCTTAATTTTTACATTAAACTCGATTACGTATAATTTTGGATATTATTATTTTTTATTTTTTAAGTTATTTGATATTAGTGAATTCTTTATTTTTTAAAATTGTATGATATATAAAAAAATATTATTGCTAAGTAATTACAAATAATTTTAATATTTATATTAAAATTGAATTGTATAGTTTTTAAGTTTAAGTTATTGATTCATATTTTTGTAGTAGTTTACAAGAATTCATCTCATAAAAATGAATGGTTCACTTAATGCTCATTACATATAGGTGATGTTCATAGGAGTGAAGCATTGAGACTTTTTGGTAGGTGATCCATCCTAATACTATTTTGACTCAAGTGCACCTTCTTTTTTATATTGAACAAAGTAAGATTACAAAGAATGACAACTACCAACTAGTAGTTGAACGAAAAAAAAACAATACAAACAAGTAGAAAAATACAATGAGCCAACATATGGCCATGACCAGATGAAACAAGAGGCTAATACTTGAGTTGAAACACTTTACATAGATTCATATTTCAATTGTTTTGAAGCTAATTAACCTAATCCTGAATTTGCTAAAGTTGAACCATGGCCGTTGCATTTTTCTTTCACAAATTTTGAAGTCGTGAACACTAAAAAGTAACCTAGAAAACTATGTCAGAGTAAAACATTAGAATACCAATTTCTTGAAAATAGTTGCTTGAAAATATAGCAGTACACCTAGCCTTCCAAATATGTCTTAAAATAACTTGTCTGATAGAATCAACAATCACATCATCATGCAAACCAAATCCCAAGAGAGCTTTCCAATTCAACTTATGATGAAAATAACAAAAAAAAATTAAAAGATAACATTCCATTGTTTCTTAGCAAAAGGACAATCCCAAAAAATGTGTTTCATATTCTCAATACAAAGACAAAAGGGATAGTTTACTGGCTAAATCATAATGCATCTTAGTCTATCTCCAACCTACAGTTTGTGATGTAAAACTTTCTAGGCTAGCAATTGAGTTTCCGCATTAGTTTTGGATTTCCATATTTGTGCACTCATTTTGGTCCACTTCTTGGGACTAAATCTCCATTTCAATTTATAATTGAGGCAAGGAATGATCTTCCAATGAGGTAGGGAATGAAGATAGATTATCTTTAGCGGGAGATAATTGAAATGAGAAGAAGATAGCCATCTTCAATCTTTCAAAAAATTGCATCCCCTTGGAGTATAAATTTTCATAGATAACTCAAGAGTAACTAATGATTGCACAAATATAAAAAATTCTCTATATTTGACTTTCAACCCATACTGCTCTTTGATTCTCAACCATAAAGCCCATTCAAAAGTATCAAAATCTCAAACATCTTTAAATTGTTGAATACATTTCTTGTACAAATAATAAGCATGTTTAGGAAAATAAATTGCAAGTTGAATCCATGTTGTAGAGATGAGTCATTTCACTGAAGAAATTGACAAACCTACTACCAAGTTGTCCAAATGGATTGTAAGTGAAAGGAGGCCCTGAATTTGAAGAAGGGGGCATAATAATTTTATCAAACCAATTGATTTACTACCATTTTTTATTTGTTGCAACTTAAAAAATTGGTTACGAACAAGGATTTTCCATGGTTTTTCCCCTATAGCTTTTCTAATAATCCATTTGACAACCAAACACAACCCTTGATTTTTGGTATTAATAATTCCTAAACCGCCCTTGTGTTTTGGTTGAATGCAATGAGACTAAGAAGAAGCAATAAAATTGACATTTCCATCCCATTTCAACCAAAGGAATTTCCTAACTAGTTTGTTCATTTCTTCAAATTTTTTCTTAGAAGGGTGCATCCAACAAGACAAGAAGTAAACATGGGTAGAAATAAAAAATTTCTTGGCAACTTGATTTTTTTCAACTAATGATAAGAATTTGTTGCCCCAATTAAAAAGCTTATTTTTAATTTCATTTAGGAACCAATCCCACATGTCAAAAAAGATAAACCCCTACACCAAATAGAATGCCAAGATATCTAGTAATCTCTCCATGTTTAATTTTCATCCACTCCTTAGGAATCCACTTAGGAGTATGCCCAAATTGAGACATCATTAATTTTGTCTAATTGTGAGTTGGATGAGAACCAAAAATGAAATAATATAGATTTAGGATGCCCAAAGTGTTATTCAAATCTTCTTCAAAATTTTGTAAAAATAACATACTATCATCAGCAAAATGAGAGTTAATAACAACCTTATCTTGGGGAATAAAAATCCCTCTTATAAAGTTCATTTGGTTAGATTTTTGAAGCATATATCCCAAAGCATCATTTGTAAGCACATATAAAAAAGGGAATAGTGGACATCCTTGCCTTATTGACCGTTGCAATTCAAATGGTTCTATCAAAGATTTATTAATCACTATGATGTAGGAAAATGTATCCCTCTACATTTTCACACTTTTTTAGGCCCTCCCTACTAAACCTAGGCTTCTTTATGCCTTATTTGGTCCTATTTTGTATCCACAAGCCTTATTTAATGCCAAGGGTAATTTTGACGTACATATCAAATGCCCAATCCTTAATTTGTGTTTTTTGGGTTATGTACACCTTGGGCATATGGGTCTACCTAGGATTTTCCCCAGGGGCCTAAAACTTTAATTTGGCATATAATTTAAACATTTCTTGAAATTTGTAGCCATAAGCCTAGGCTATTGGGAACTCCTTACACCCCAATAGTGTATGAGTCAAAACAGCAGACCTATTTTAAATCAAATTCTTGGAAGGATTTTATTATCCTAGATCTGATGTTAGCTTGTAGTGTTGTAATTTCAAGAAATTAGGTATAAACAAGTATAAATACAAAGGTTATTTCACATAATTTCTCCTAGCAAGTTCTTAAGTCATCTAACCACCAGCACATGAGCAAAGTATCCTATCAAATTTTACGCTGAGAGATCAAAGGGCATTCAAAGGCTTTAAAGAGCTGAAATTTATCAAGCATTTTGGGCATATTCAAGATTCAAGCATCATGTTTTAGTTAACATTTGTGATGTAGAGTTTTTGCCGTTCAAGCAAGCATTCAAGTAAAGATTCATAACATACAATATAGAGTCAAGATCTACATTCATGCTAGCCATTACATACAAGATTTCCACCTTTGTTTCAAGGGTTTGGTGAGTTACAACATAACATATTTGTTCATTCACCATTCCTTCATTCAATTTCATTTCATTTCAAGGTTTTGATTACCAAAAAGAGGGTTTGACCAGGAAAACCCTATCCATAACAAAACAGCAAATTTTTCCCTCTGCTGATGTGTGATTGCAGATTTAGGTTGAAGATCAATTGAAAGAGCAAGATTGGAAAGTTTGTCAAAGTTACAAAGTTGTCTAAACTTACGTCACCTTTCTTGCAAGATTATAGGGGAGAGAAGTCACCTATAGAGTTAGAATTGAGTTTCGGACTTAGAAGTCCGAAGGAGAGAAGCTACTAAAGGGAAAATAACTAGAAGGGAGGATATATAGTTTAGATCAACCACTGATCTTTTGGGACTAAATCGCTACATTGGGCGTATGGGTCCCAGTATACCACTTTTTAGCCATTTTCTGTAGATCCTGATTTACCAGTTATAGATTCCAGATTCAGCCTGAAACCCTAAACTGGGACAAAATTTCCCCAACTAGCGTATGAGTCCTAGTGCACATTAAAAGTCAAAATTTTGGGATTACAGACCTTATTTAGTGCTTCTTCAATTTTCTAGGTGCACCTCTGTTCATTCTCAATTTATTACTTTAATTTGAAGTTTCATATTCTAGGTTACACTATTAGATTTGCATATCATTTACATTTCCTTCTTTCTAATCCTTTGCTTAGTGGTGAACCCCCTTTTTTCTTTAATCACACCCAAGGAGACCTTATAGCAAACCCCTTTTCTTAGTTGAACCATTAGATTGAGATCTCTAGGGTTTCCTTGAATGAATAGTGCAAAATAGGATTCCCCTTGTGTGTTCCATCTCCTAAAAGGTGAACACCACACCCTATTTTCTTTATTTCATTTTGGTGAACCTAGCCTTTGGACACCTTATTTGTGATTTGGAGTGCATCATAGTCTTAGATCTAGCTTACATTTAGTACATTTGTATTTTAGGGCTTCTAAATCTTGCATTAGTGAAAGTGCATATAGGTTGTATTTTTGCATCTTGCATCATTGAATTTCATTTGAAATATATAATTGCACATACTCAAGACTACAGACAAGTTAAAAACCTTAATGTTCACTCAAAATTTTCTAAATTTAGTGTCAAAACCCTAATCTAGTATTCATTCGCCTCTCTAGGAGATTTAGTCCTCATATAGGTTGTTTTACTTGATTTTTGGGAATTTTGTGTTGATTATTTTTCAACATTTAAACCCTTCATAAACCATAACTAGGACTCATATGCCCCTTTGGGCTATTTAGTCCCATGTCAGACTTGAAACTGTATTTTATAGCATTAAAAACCTTGTTTTTGTGCTTCTTTTTGTTGTTAGCTTTTTGTTTCAAATTATTGAGTTTTTGTTTCATTCATTACATTGCATTTAGCTTAATTTCATTTGAATTAGAATTAAGTATATCATTTTTTTTGTGTTCATTGGATTTATCTTGCATTCATTGATTGTCCCTTGCATGAGATTTACAACTTGGTGTCCTATTGCTAATACTATAGTGAGACATAGTTTGAGATTCATGTCATTCTGTGATAGCACACTCATTGTGGATCTTGGGTTATCTAGCTCTTTCACTCATAGTGTTGACCCTAGTTCACTAGGTATGAACCATACCCTTAACAACTCTCTACCTTCAAGTAGTGTGACAAGTGTTGAAATGATGATTACGAACATTCCTCAAGAAAACATAATCCAAATCCATGAAGAGTTAACAAACCTAGATCATCAAGTGAGTACTGAAAACATTTCTAACACTTGTATCCCTACCAAAGATAACATACACGGCGTGATTGAAATTCAAGAAGAAATAAAACTTGCACGTAACCTAGCTTAGATTTTTGGCAAACTTACTAGCTGTGCTCAACCTTCGAACAATGTCCCAAGTCAAGGAGGAACTCAAATTCCTCCTCCTACAATCATTGTGTCTAATCCTACCTATACCAACCCTCAAGTTACAACAACGATGCAACCTACTATTAATGTCTTTCCTACCTTGGGTATTTCCGCTAGCAATCTCTGTACCTTTGTTGCATTGCACATCATATATCCTACCACTTTACCTCCCGTAAGCATTCCATTCACTTCCCCCTCAAACACACATACACCTCCACCATATTCACCTCCATCTCAAAATACAACTAATGACACCATTCTCAATCAACTTTTACAAAATGTTTCATCCCTTCAAAAGTAAATTTCCACCATAAACCAAAATCAAAATGGCTAACCTTCATACTATGTCAAAAGCAATCCCTTATCCTTGGAGATATTAAGAATGCCGACACCACAATGTATATAGATTCCTAGGTTTGAGAAATATGGAGGGAAAGGAGATCATTCTAACCATGTTTCCGCTTACACTGCCTTATGTAGTGATTTTGTCCTTGAAGATAAGCTCTTGGTTAAGTTTTTCCCTATTTCCTTAAAAGATACCATTTTAGAATGGTTTTCCTCATTATCGAATAACTCAATTCATTCATTCAATGAACTTGTTGAGGCCTTTATTAACCATTTCCAAGTGCACATGACCCTTAAGATGGCATTAGTTGATTTGATAAGATCTATAAGTAAAAGGATGATGAAAAATTTATTGACTTCATTTCATGCTACCAATCTCTTTATTCCAAAATTGACATAAAGATTTTTGATCCTCACCTTCAACAAATTTTCATTGAGAACTTGAAAAATAAAAGACAAAATAAGCTTAGCATGATGAAGTTTCCTTCCTTCGTACACTTGTGTATTGTCCTTTATGATTATCAAAACTCGATTAGTAGTCATGAAACAAAACCCACCTCTAGTTGTCCTGAAAAGTATGAATCCACAAACCAAAACACTTACCAATATTTTAGAAAAAAGAATAAAGGTTTCCTTCAACTCAATCCCCCTCAACCAACTCAACATGTTGATACCTTGTGGTTGTTATAAAGAAGACAAGTCCTTTTACATTTGGGGATCCGACTACACAATTTACTCCTCTGCTTGATGCCCTTGATAACATAATGTTACAACTTCTAGAACAAAATATTATTTCCTTACCTCTCGTTAAAACTCTCGATCCTAAT
>VDFB02341790.1:0-12301 GCA_007258455.2 Sequoia sempervirens
CTTAGGAGTCTTAGGATTCTTTTCTGGAGCTTCTTCCTCTTCTACTTTCATCTCCTTTTCTTTCTCTTCTTTTTCTACTTCACTACAAGGAGGGTCATTAGATTCATATTCTTATATCATCACTGAACTCTTATGTGGTTCTTCATCTACTCTGACACTTACACTTTCAACTATCTTCTTCAACCTTTTTTTTATAGCATTTGTATGGGGTGCTACCACAATAATGGGTTACACTTTCTAGGATATCTTGATTTTTGCTAAAATCACATTTTAAAAAAAATATAATGATTTAAGCCTTGAAAGGTTCCATTTAAAATATTTTAATTGAAGAGGTTTTGATCAAACCCCTTAAGATCAAACCCCCCTTGGATAGAACCCGCTAGTTTTAAACCATACCTATAATGGAGTCTCCTTTATACCTATCAAAATGGTGATAAAAAGCCACATTTGATTTACCTTTTGTGGCATCAAATGAATTAACTTACAATTTATGTTTTGTAAGTATGTAGTCCTTATTATAAGCTTCCCAAAAAGTATAATTTTAAATAATTTAATTTTATTATTATATTTATTTTTTGTTTCTAATGAATGTAGGTTTTTCACCAAAAATCAATCGCTTTGTTCTACACATGTAAAAAAATAGTAGATTACCAATTTTTTTTGAAAAATATCTATGCTCTTGGTATTGATGTCCTTGTTCCAACAAAAAAAGTTTGAATTTCAATACATGAAAAATGTTATGTGTTATACAGTAAACCTATGTCTAAATTGTAATTGGTTTGACTTCAAAACTTAATTAAGAAAAAAAATACAATAAAACATCATGAAACCAAATGAAGGATCTAGATATCGTAGTTAAAAATCAAAATTAAAGAATATTTATAATTTTATCCTACATAAAAAAAAGGTTGTGCTATAAAGTAAACATCACGCTTTAAAAATATTGTAAATACTATTAAAAACTAGTTATCAAAGGAAATGGAAAAAAATGCAATTTGATTCCAATTTTAAAAAAATATATATTTAGAATATATAGAAAAAAATGTTGCAAATCACTAGTTAGCATCATCTTCAAATTCCTCATGGTTTAGCAACTATAGGTGTCTGAATGTGAAGATTTAGTTAAAAAAGTTCAGTTCAATGTCAAGCTTGGCCAAAAAGTGTAACCCACTATTGTACTTAACATAATGCCTTGTTCATTGTAGAGTATACAAGGAAGATTCCTTCATCTGATCTTGTATCAAAATTCCCTAAGTTTTCTTTATTTCTCATGATATAATATTTACTTTCAAACACTGAAATATTTCATAGTAGGAGGTTTTCCATACCATAACTCATAGGGAGTCTTTGTACTGTTCACTGTTGCTTTTCCTCTATTAAGTATATAAATTGCAGTATGAATAGCTTCTCTCCAATAGACATCTAGTATATTTGCTTCCTTCATCATGGTTCTTACTACTTCCTAAACTGCCCTATTCTTCCTCTCCACAACTCCATTTTGCTGAGGAGTTATAGGTGATGATAACTCTCTTTATCCCACAATTTTCACAAAAACTATTAAATTTATTGGAGGTGAACTCATCATCCCTGTCAAACCTAAGAATTTAATTTTCAAATCCATTTCATTCTCAACCATAGATTTAAATTCTTTAAACTTATATAGAGCTTCTAACTTTTCTTTGAGTAATTTCACCTAAGTCATTCTAGAGTAATCATCTATCTGTATAAGAGTGAATGTGCACCCCTTATGCAAATTCCCCTTTTTCCTTTTTCCACCTTAGAAAACAAAGTTCAGAGGATTAATTACACCAAAGCCCACTGTTTTCATCCCACTTGGCACCTATTTTGAGTTTCGGTGGGGGAATTTTTGTCAAGGATGCCCATGCGGCATGTAGACATCAATGCGACATGCTTACATCCCTAGCAGATTCCTGCGGTTAAACCTGTAGAGGAATTGCACCTCATTGGTGCTCAAGTTGTAACGCCCTCTTCAGCTGATTGACCTGAATATGGTCATTTTCTTCATCTCCTCTTCAAATTCACTCCTTCAAGAAGCATTTCATCTTCTAAGCTTTGAACTCAATTCACTCACACTCTTGCATTCACTTCAAGCATTCTAGCAGCACTCTTGCACTCCATTGCAACAACAACTTCACTCTATCACTTCAGTAGAACAAGTTTGGGACCACACCATTGCAATAGAGGCTTGAGTACTCTCATTCTCTCCCCCATTAGCCTTGAGTGCTTTTGGTGGAGGTGGTAAGCTTCCCATTCCTCTCCTCTATTACTTGGTAGAGTGAGCGCATTTACTATTTTGTAGTGCTTTAGTGTTCTTTAGTAGGTTATTTTCTTTATCTTGCTTTCTTGGTTGTCCATGGAGGTGGAAACACCTAAATGGGGGTCTGACTAAGGTAGGCCCCTATATAGCCACCCAACATTTTTCCTCCTCTTTGTGTGTAGGTGATTGTGCTTTCAAGGAGCTACTAGCGAATGAGTTTCTTTGTGAGATCATCCTTGCCACCCTAACTCTTGCATTTTTACTTCATCACATTAGGGAGTATTTTGTTTACTTAATCATGTTATTTTCGCCCTTTAGTAGTAGTTAGTTGGTCCATTAGCTTGGTTTCCTAAGTTTGACCTTATCTCTTTAGTTGTCTAGTCATATAAACACTAGCGCACTTGAGAGACGCCAGTGTGCCATCATGTCATCCCAGGATCACGCTTCTGTCCTTGGGTAGATAGCTTCCTGAGGCATAGCATATAACCCAAAAATTGGCTCACCTAGCCCCATCTTGCATTTCAAGTCTGTAGGGTGATTGAAATACTTTATAGTCCTCATCACTCTCATCTTGCATTCCTCAACATCTTGTTAAGCTAAGTTAGGGTAGCCTTCCGCTATTGGCCCTCTGTGACCTAGGGCCTTGAACATGGTTGGTCCCCCTCTCTTACATTTTTGGTGAACCTTACATGAACCAACGTCTGTTCATCCATTGGTGTTGAAACCTCTCTCATGTACTCCATGAGTGTTGTGTTCCTAAGTGTTGTGAAGGTTTATGAGCATCAAAACCCACTCCACAACTTCTGGGTATATTGTTAGGAGAAGTATATGACACCTCCCAATGGAAAGGACAAAGGTCACTACCATTTTCTCTATAGTCCTTTTCTCTAGTTCCACCATTAGTGTATCTGCATAGGAGAAGTTGTTAGGAGGCGAGATAGGATTCTCTAATGAGACAGAGCACACCCCCACTCCTCCTGTATCTCCTACACCATCATCGGTGGACGAGTACGAGGTTGCTAAAATCCCTTCAGAATATGTTTCCACCCTTATCAAAGGGTTGGACACTTTGTAAAATCATTTGGAAAGAAACCCAAAGATGGCTAGGGCCACTTGGATCATTAGTGAACTAAAATACATGACCAAAAAAGATCGAACAAGCTTGGAACTCCTAGCTAGTCTTACTAGTCTGACAAAAGCATGTGCTCCCTCGAATGCTCCTAGCATCATATGAGGAGCCACTTTTGAGGATTATGAAGGATAGCTAGGAGTGTTGATGCCTCCCACATTTGTCTATATGGCCGATGCAGTCCCTTCTATCTCTGAGAAACCCAAAAATATCAAAGTAAACAAGGTCCCTTTGGGCTTTAGCTTCACCCAACTTGTCACCTCTAGTGGTGGTGGATTTGGTAGCAAAGGTGGTGCTAGTGGAGGTGGTTTAGGCAAAGGTCATGGTGATGGATCTGGAAGTGGAGGTGGTTTTCGCGAAGGCCCTATTGGTGGTGGTAGTGGTGGCTCTGGTAGTGGTTCTAGTGGAGGTCGCACCAGTGGCAGTTCTGGAGGAGGCTTCGGTGATGGTACTATAGGAAGTTCCTATGGCCCTCTATCTTCTAATGACCCTATTCTGAATATCCTCCTTTAGAATATGGGTAAGATACAAAGACAATTGGGGAGTCTCTCCCAAGCCTCTTCCCAGTCTATCTTTTAGCCCTTCTTCTAGCATAGCTTGTTGTCGATTGCAATTTTGAACACTCCCTTCCTACAAGGAATGGAGATCCCTAAATTTGAAAAATATGGTGGTAAAGGGGATCCATAGAAACATGTGTCTACTTTTAATGCCTTGTGCACTAACTTCTTCCACCATGATGCATTAATGGTGAAGTTGTTTCCCCAATCACTCACGGATACAACACTCAAGTAGTACTGTTCCTTGCCTGAAAATTCTATTTTCTCATTTGACCAACTTGTAAATCAATTTCTTAGATAGTTTCAAGCTAATATTGGACTGAAGATGACCTTCTTAGATCTTGTCTAATGTAAAAAAGGAGATAACAAAAAAATCACTAATTTTATAGCGCGCTATCAAGTACTTCTTTCATAAATCTCGTATTAGCTACCTGATTCTAACATGCAAAAGGTGTTCATAGGGAACTTACAAAGGCCTTGGCAAGAGAAGTTCACCCTTATGAAGTACCCTTCTTTTGTGCATTTGAGTGCAACCTTACAAGAATACCAATAGACGGTGGTTCAATTTGGGGGATCCTCCTCGCACTCCCATTCTAAAGGAAAGTCCATCTTATCAATCTTTAGGAAAGGTAAGGCTATTAAAAATGTAGTAGCCATTGTTGATGACAATGGCCTCAGACATAACTGGAAGTTCACAAAGTTATCACAATCTTATTCTTCTACCTTACAAAAGTTGTTGAAGGATAAGATCATAACCTTGCCAAGTCCTAAGCCTCTTAAGGAGCCTTACCCTAATTGGTATGATGGGATCACTTATTATCAGTACCATTGAGTTAATGGACATGATATCAAATGCTATATGTGGTTGCGTCATGAGATACAGGACCACATTGAGGATGGTACCATTCATCTCGATGGGAGTAAACAAAATACTAACAAATCAATGGCGAAAGGTAATAGTGAATTACAGATATACACGGACCCATTTCCATCACATTTCTCTAACATGATTATTAATTCTACTAATTTTGTTACTCAACCTGAGGCCTATGTTAACATGGTCACAATGATGTCTACTACTCTACCTGCACCTGGTTCACCACACATAATTTTCACATCACAAGAATTTCCCTTAAACAACAAGCCCTCTCCCCTCTACATTCCCACTTTCCTCAATGATAACATTGTGGTAGGGGTCTTGGTAGACCCCACGAACCATGTGAATGTCATCATAGAGGAAATATTGGTATTAAATTCATTACAGAGGTAAGAATATGAAGAAATAAAATCTACCATCCATATGCATGATGGTATGTGTTTCAAACCCTATGGCTCGATAACCTTGTCCATCCTAGTTGGCATTAGGGTTGTTGACATGGTTTTTGATGTTATTTTGGAGTCAAATCTATTTAGGCTAAAGCTAGGCATACCTTGGCTAGCTTCCATGAATAGAATCACCTCTCTTGTTCATAAGTGTTTAAATTTTTCTCACGAAGGTGTCATGCATGTATTGCATGACATTGGATATCAACCCTTGGTGTCCTATGGTGGATATCCATTGGATCACTTTTGGCCTACCCCAGTTAGTCTGCATCCTACGAGAATGGGCCTACTTTACAAGAATTATGGAAAGTATAAGATTGGGGGCAAGGCACAGCCAAAACTGACCCTTCCTATGATACAATAGTCAGTCACCTACTCCTCCCGAGAGGATAAGAAGAAGTGTGCATTGATCGCTCCCCCTTCTCAGAAGAGAGAGAAGTCCATGCCAACTCCCTCTCCTTCTTGTAAAGGAAAAGAGAAGGTTTCCTTTCCCCAGACTACCTCATCCTCTCCCCTTTCTTGGGAAGAGTACTAGATGAGTCAGCCTAGTGGCTATCCGCTGAGTTCGATGATACCTCCTTAACGCAGACCCAAGCTTAGGATCTTGGATCTCCCTACTGAATACCCCGGACCATGGTATTACTTATACAATAGAAAGAAAGGTTCCTAAAGGGAATTCGATCTGAGGGATCCTACCACTCCTACTCCTAAAGCAATGAATGGGAAGAGGCCCACTGCTGAGGCTCTTGAGTCGACTCCCCCTATTGCTCCTCAACCTATTTCTCTTGCTCCCATTCAAGAATTTGTTCCTCCACTAGAGACGGCCATAGTGGACATTCCCATGGTTGAGTAGGATCCTTCTACTCTTTCGTAACCTCTAGCCTCCAACTCAAAGAGTCATAGAAACCGCCTTGAACCCCAACACAAGTGTTGGTGAAAGGCTCTCTTAGCTAAGCAGGTTGCCTCGCAAAGGAATGAGGAAGAGACGAACTCCCCTACTTCAGGTCCTCCTATAGTGTCATCCTCTTCCCTTCCTTTTGCTTCTCTTTAGTCTGGTCCTGCACTGCTTCTGGGTTTTGCTGCAAGTATGAATGTGCCTAAGCCCAAGGGGATATAGGTTTTCATCGCTCCTTTGGTGTAGCCACCTTTGCTGATGTCCATTTTGGATATCCAGCCTTTCCCAAATCCCATGGATATGATTAATACCTCATTTTTATCCACTACGATTCTTTCCTCCTCTTCCTCTACACCTCTAGCCTTGTCTATGGGGAGTTCATCTCCTCTAATGAAGCAAAAGGTGGAGGGTGGTCCTTCTAGCAATGAAGGATGTAAGAGGAGACCACCTTCTTCACAAGGAGGTCCTATGCTGACTTGTTCTATTCTAGTGATGGAACTAGTATCAGCTTCCCTTGAGTTTGTCACCACTCCCGAGTCATTCAGCGAGCCTAGCGGTGAATCTCAGGCACAACCTACCCCATCCACTGAAGCTAAACATGGTGCTCCTATAGGGTGCATGTTTAACTCTATGGATGAAGTTTTGGACTTGTCAGTGATCTTCATGAAATCGTTTACCCTAGCTCCACAAGAGCTCGGTGAAGAAGACCTTGCAAGGCCTTCTTCCTTCGCCCTTGTTGCAAGAGGGCTAGATGCTCCTCCTCTTAACATCCCACCACTATAGACTCATCCTCCTTCCCCCTACAATGATCTAGAGTGTGAAGCAGATGCCATCTTGGTCGATCAATGTAAGGAGGAGGCCTCTTCTTGATCTTGTGTGTGTGTTTTTTGTGATGTGTTCCCACATGATCGTGCTATGTGTTCCTAGATGACCCTTTGCACCCCCGTTGGTGCTTGGATACAGGCATGGTTTTTGTGTCATAAACCTTCCTCTATTTGTATCATCATTCTTCCATGTTTGTGCTTGACTTTTGATAAATTGGAGATGATGCAAAGCATTGGGGGCATTTAGCCTTCCCTTCCATGTTGACCCAATTTTTATTTTCACTTTGTCTTCTCGTGCATTCTTCACATGGTCTAATATAGAAAGGGGTTGATGATAGTTCATTTATATAATATTACTATATATATATGAGCAGTTTTGACCTTGAAATATTAGGCTACCCCTGTACCCTTTGTTTATGTTTTTCTCTTTTGCTTTCTCTTTATCTTTCTCTTTCCTTTACTTGAGTTTTCCCTTTCCTATTTTATATTTTCTCAAAACCATAAAAATGAAATAAAACATTTGATAAAACTAGCTATTAAAGCTCCCCCAAAAAGAAACAATTAATTAAAGTCACAAAATATGCAACATTAAAAATACATAGGGCTCCCCCAAAAGGATTAGTAAAAATTTAAATAAAATATTTAAAACCTCATGAAAATAAAAATTCAACTCCCAAAATAATTAACCACCATAAAATACCATTTTTAAAATCACTTGAAGATGCCAATGGAACCACATCAAAACATCGACAATCCAATTAAATATATATATATATATATGATCACATAAAAGATTAATGAAAACCAAGACCAAAGACCTCAATGAGACATACTGGAAAATTACTTATGACAGAAGGGTGCTCTGGACGTTACCGTTAGGTAACCAAATGGAAGACAACAACACAGAAACACTGCCTTAACAGCGTACAATGGGCTAGGGGAGGGGACATTTGGCTGGTGACTACCTCCAGTAACCACCATTGAGGAATGAGAGTACACTCAGGCCTATGAATCTAGGCGGAGTCGATACTCAATTCCTGCATCACTCCAATCAAACGTCAAAGTACATGTGCATATATCATATATCTTATATCTAAAGCAACATCAATCATCAGGAAAAAGGGTCAGATATTGTAAGCCTCTCCGTTATAAGTGTTATGACATCATCTTTTTCCTATCCATAATCATACATAAGCAAAGACAATGTCATATAAAAATATAAGCATGTAATCCAATATAATAACTAACCATGTAAACATGAAATCCAGTATAAAAAATAATCATGTCAACAACATAACAACATATAAACATGTAATCCAACATAGTAGTCACAAAATTACACCTCTCAGGTGTCAATACAAAATAATGAGGGGACAAATAGTGCAAAAAAAAAAAAAAATAGTTATCGAAATCCATCAAGGAAGGACCACAACAAAATACAAACATGGGGGTTGTTACATCCTCCCCCTAGGGCCAAGCTTACTCTTGGAAGCCTGCAAAAAGATATGGATAAAGGTATCTCATCCTCGCCGCATCTTCCGAAGATGTGGAGGACTCACCATCAGGATCCCATTGGACCCTTACCTGCTCTATGTCCCAACCCCTTAGGGTCAACCTCTGATGTTGCAGGATTCGTATGAGATCCAAGGAAAGTTACTTGTCCGCCTCGACCTATAAAGTAGTCCAATCAAGAACATGGGTCACATCAGGAATATACTATCTAAGAATAGAAACATGGAAAACATCGTGAATGCGCAATAGACTCGGTGGTAGTGCAAGGCAATAGGCAACTGGACCAATCCTCTCAAGTATCTCAAAAGGTCCAAACAATATGAGGTGCCAACTTTGAGCCTTTCCCATAATGGATGGGGCTCTTCCATGGATGAACTCTTAGAAACACATAGTCACCCACCGAGAAGTGGTGGTCCAACCTATGGGCATTGGCATACTTCCTCTTCCGATCCTGAGCTATGGCCAACTACTCTCTAATCCACACTACCTACTGATCCATTTCTTGAAGCATCTATGGACCTAAAAGAACTCAGTCCTCTAAGCGATCCCAACTCAACGGTGTCCGACATGGCCTACTATACAAGGCCTGGAAGGGGGACATACCAAGAGAACTATGGTACCCATTATTATAAGCAAACTCAACCAGGTACAAGTAGTCCTTCCAACAAGAATATTGATCCATAACGTACATTCAAAGCATATCCTCTAAAACCTGATTAACCTGCTCCATCTATCTATTAGTCTTGAGATGGTATGCAAAGCTGAAATTAAGTTGAGCTCCCAAAGCATGCTGAAGAGAAGTCCACAAAACTGAAGTGAACACTGGATCATGATCGGAAATGATCCTATGAGGAATACCATGCAGATGGACAATATCCTCCATAAACACTCAAGCTACAAATGCTACAATGTACAAAGACCTTATGGGTGAGAAGTGTGCCACCTTGGACAACTTGTCCACTATAACCATAATAGCATCATGACAATGCGAATACATAGGTAGCCCCACTATAAAATCAAGAGATATTGTATTCCACTTCCATCTAGGGATGGAATGAGGCTACAACAGTCTTGGTGGGTGTTGATGTTTTTCCTTCACCTGCTGGCACTTAAGATACCTTGCCACAAAATTGGCAATATCACATTGCAACCCTGCCCAATGATACAACTGTTGAAGATCAGCATACATCTTCGTGACACTCAAATGAGCTGAATAAGGTGCATGATGGGCCTCTAACAAAACCAAGGAATGAAGATCACCATAATCCATAAAATAAATACGACCAAGATGCCACAAAAGTCCATCAAACTTGAGAGAGAAACCTACAAACCTTCCCTCAAGGACTCTCCCAGACTCAATTTCCGCTTTCACCTCTTGATACCAAGTATCACTAGGAAGTGACTCCAAAATACAGCTCCGTAAATCCACTCCAAGGGACAAAAGTGAGATCTCATGTCTCCTCTTACTCAAGGCATCCATAACAACATTTTCCTTACCCTAGATATAGTGAACCTCAAAGTCATACTCACAGAGGAACTCCATCCAGTGACGCTACCGAGCATTTAGATTTGCCTAAGTAAAGATATATTGCAAACTGTGATGATCACTATGCAACTCAAACTGATGTCCTAAGAGAAAATGTCTCCAACACATAAGTGCATGGATGATAGCCACTAACTCCAAATTGTGGGTGGGGTATTTCAACTCATGATCCTTGAGCTTACGAGACTTATATGCAATCACTCATCCCTCCTGCATAAGAACTACCCCCGTGCCCTCCAATGAAGCATCGATGCACACTACGAAATCACTTGTAGGATCTGACACTACTAGGATAGGTGCACTCGTCTATTTCTCCTTAAGAGCCTAGAAAGTTGACTCACATTGAGCTAACTAAAAAAAATTCTTCCCTTTCCACTAAAGAGAGGTGATGGGATGGGCTACCTAAGAGAAATCTCTCACAAGTCATGGTAGTAACCCATCAATCCCATGAAACTGTGAACCTCAGCCACATTCATCAGTGTTGTCCAATCCACAATGGCCTAGATCTTAGAAGGATCCACTGAGATAGCCTCTTTTGAGATGATATGGCCCAAATATCTCACCTTAGTCTAGAAGAACTCACACTTGGCCAAATTTTCGAACAACTGATTATCTCACAAGCACTGCAACACTTGCTGCAAATGGCCTTCATGTTCCTCCCTAGTCCTCAAATAAATCAAAATATCATCAAGGAACATGAGAACAAATCGATAAATATAGGTACGAAACACCCCATTCATCAAACTTGTGAAAACTAATGGAGCATTGATCAACCCGAAGGGGATAACTGTGAATTCATAATGTCGATACTATGTACGAAATGTTGTCAGATGAATGTCTGCCTCATGAATGCGAAGCTAATGGTATCCTAACTTCAAATCTATCTTGGAGAACACCTTGGCTCCCCTCATCTAATCAATCAAATCATCTATCTGAGGCAAAGGGTAACAATTCTTCACCATCACTTTGTTCAACTAGCAATAATCAATACACAAGCAAAGAGATCCATCCTTCTTCACAAAGATGACAGGTGCTTCCCAAGGGGATACACTAGGAAAAATGAAACCCTTCTCCAGTAACTCCTCTAACTGCAACCTCAACTCACTCAAGTCCTAAGTAGTCATACAATATGGTGCCTAAGAGATAGGCTCCGCTCCAGGGATGAGATCAATATGGAAGTCTATGTCACGCTTAGGTGGCATACCTAGAATAGCACTCATAAAGACATCTGAAAACTCCTGAAGAAGAGGATGGTCATCAAGAGATACCTCCTGAATCCCACCCTCAACAAGATCACTAATCAAAATAGCAAACATCTAACAACCTTTCCGCATGGCGCACTTCAGCTGCATAGCTGAAATCACATAGAGAGAAATGGGTCTCTGGACCCCAACTAACTCAACACACTCTCCAACATCATCTACATGCCGAAATGACTTACACCAGAAAGCTATACATCTTTGATGTGTCTCCAACCAATCCATACCTAAAATAATCCCATAGGACCCCAAAGGCAACACACGAAGAACCACTGTGGTAGCGAAGGTGCCCAAATCCAACACACAACCACGAACAAGGGAGTCTACAACCACCTTGGCTCTAGTAGCTAACTCAACCTGCCAACCAACATCTTGCCTTGCCACCACGAGTCCACAACACTCTACGAGAGAAGGAGAAATGAAAGAATATGAAGCTCCCAAATCAAACAAAGTAGATGTGGTAATCCCACCTAATGCACCTAAATACTTGACCACGGTGCCCTAATGCTCAGCCTGACGGTTATCCACCACCACAAAAACTCTATGAGATCTGCCAGCATCACCTATTGTAGGCTCTGAAGTAGCTTGTCTTTGAGGACACTGAACAACTATATGACCATGCTTCCCACAAGAAAAACAACCACCTCTACCAAAACCTTGGCCCGAAAATGGTGCACACAACTACTGGGTTCCTTCACCCCTAGAAATTTGTTGTACACTCTAAGAACTCTACGTCAGACCACCCTACTTCCTACTTTGAGAACGATGACACAGATGATCCCTAGAAAATGGAGTAGCAGGACTCTATCCACTCTACTGAGATTGAGAAGACCTATTCATATGCCACTAACCAGATCTAGAAGGTGTGGACTGAGACCTAGATAGTCTAGCTCCCTGAGACTATGTACCCCAAGTAACTAATCCTAAAGGAGGGGCACTACCAATTTGAACACTTTCCTGACCACCAAAGCCTCTATCTAG
>VDFB02341791.1:0-34527 GCA_007258455.2 Sequoia sempervirens
ATCTCTCTATATATTTATTTCTCCTCTATCTCTCTCTATATCTCTATCCTATTTGTATCCCTTTTCCTCTCTCATTCTATATTCATCTCTACCTCTATCTATAGGGAGAGATACAAAGGTGAAGCATTGGACCTTCCCAAAGATCCACCAATCTCAACACTACTCCCAACTATTTCGAGCATTTAAGTACATATTGTATGCTAGATTGGGAGGCATGTGTCAAAGCTCATATTTATTGATGCAAAATAGGTCCAAAGTCACAAATTTGGCATAGAGTTAGTTATAGTTTTGTACAAAATTTCAAGTGCCACATAGAGCAAAGATATTCTAATTTTTTATATCATGTCATCAAATTTGGCACTTCATCAAGATTTGTATCTTCATCAGCATTAACAAAAGCAAAGGTATGTACTTGAATCCCTTGCATTTAAATATTTCTATATATATAAATATTTTAATATTTTCCCTCAAATCCATAATATATATATTAGTGTGTTTATTTATTGCAATAAAGAATTAACCTAAGTAACACATTAAGAATTCCTAACAGGTTTGTTGCTTGGAAAAATGCCAACAAATTTTTGTTGGATGTGGGTGTTGTATAGTTTGAAAACTCAAAATATGAATAGGATCTTAAGGCCATATATTATGAGTGGCTTACAATGCAAAGAGAGTAAAATCTATTATCAATTTTAATCTACAATTTAATACCATGTGAAAAACCACATGTAATTATTATCTAAAATTAATTCTTGACATATTAATTTTATAAAATACTTTCCATTCAATAAACTTCTCCCAAGAAAGAAAACCTAAGTGAACATTAATTGAACCCTAATTGTAGATACATAACTCTAATCATAACCCTAATTGAACCCTAATTGTAGATTCATAACTCTAATCATAACCCTAAGCGAACACTAATCCTAATCAAACCCTAACCCTAGCCTTAAAGTTATCATATAATCTATAATTATCTCTCTTATCTAAATTTGGGTTGAATTATTTTTCCTTTATTTTTAATTGCATATACTTTTTGTTTATTAGATCTTATTTTATGAATATATGCAAATATAATTTTACTTCTACATTCATTCTATGCCCATTTTTTTCATGATATTTTAACATTCATTTTCTAGAATATTAGATCAATCTCACACATATAAATATGAAACCTCAAAATTTTAAAATTGAATTCTACCCAAAACATAGACACACAATTGAACAAATTCTCAAAGAAGAATGACAACATCATTAACATTTTCATTTCAAATTCACTCAAATCCACATAAGGAGAAAATATATTAGAATTATGGTTTATTCATGCTTATAAGTCCATATCATACAATTTAAGATAATTTGCATATATTCATCCAAACTCAAACAGACTATCTATTCTATTCCGTCCGCTTGGGGTTTTAATAGCCAATGGCACCACAAATATCACTTCCTCATCAAAGGACACATATCTTTCTACCCATATATTCAACTCAAAACCTAGCTAAAGCTTTCATCAGTTCTCTCCCTACAAATGAGCCTTGAATTCCCTTTTATATGACAAGAGAGCAAGAAGCTTCAGACTCAAATGTAATTTCACCACAAATTTTCATTTGAACAAAATCTCCATTGCATTTTACTTTCATTACAAAAATTCCCACACGTTGAATCTACAAAACATATATATTGCATGAACTGGGGAAAGGTAAAAGAAAAGTGAACAAAAATTCTCATCAAAATCCCCTTTGTATCCACGCAAAAATAAACAACCAAATTGCCACTAAAAGGGCACCACAGGTAACTTCTCTTATTTACCCACCACCCACCCTTACCGGCTTTTCAGGACCACAGGTATACACACAGCTTCTGGATTGTTTGCCCAATCTGGTGAACCCTCAGCCTCCTCTTCTTTCTGTCCCTTGCCAATCTCTGATTTTTATTCCGTTAAAAGCAGGATTTAACAGCCAATGGCACCATGAATCTCACTTCCTCATGGAGGAAAGATATCTTTCTACCCATATATTTAACTCAAAACTATCTTTCTACCCATATATTCAACTCAAAACCTAGCTAGAGCTTTCATCAGTTCTCTCCCTACAAATGAGCCTTGAATTCCTTTTTATATGACAAGGGAGCAACAAGCTTCGGGCTCAAATGTAATTTCACCACAAATTTTCATTTGAACAAAATCTCCATTGCATTTGAATTTCATTTCAAAACTTCCCACACGTTGAATCTGCAAAACATAGTGGCGCACGAACTGGGGAAAACTAAAAGAAAAGGGAACACAAATTGTCATCAAAATCCCCTTGTCGCTATCCCCACAAAAAAACCAGACAACCAAATTGCCACGAAGGCACCACAACAACTTCTTATTTACCCGCCACCCTGCCCTTACCAACACTCAAACCCTGGTATACACGTCCACTTCTAGTTGTTGCCCAATACGGTAGACCCTCAGCCTCCTCTTCTTTCTTGTCCTTGCCCAATACGGTTCTAGTCCGTCCGCTTGGGGTTTTAACAGCCAATGGCACCACAGATATCACTTCCTCATCAGAGGGTAGACCGTGATTGAAGCGATGTAAATACCGATAGTAGTCAGAGTCGGTCTCGGTTACATCATCAGAAGTGTTGCTCGTAAGGTCAATGGGCGAGTGTTGGCATCCAGATAAGGAGCCATGCCCATACCTTATTTTCCTACCGACACTAGTAATAGAGCACACCACTGACTGCTTGCCTTTGTCATCTACCAGTTGAGCAACAACGTCCTAGAATTGCAACCTTCTACTACATCTAGTGGGCACAAGCCTGGGCTTGTCAACCAAAGCACCTTCTTGAATAGCAGGACCAAGCTTTTGTGAGCTCAAATGAACAGACGTCCTTACTGACTTACTCATTTTCTCTTCTCAGACAAGCACTCAAACTTGGTTAGACTCAGCCCACAAAGTGCTCTAACTACTACAAGAATGACAGAATTAGCAGTTAATTCCTCTTGCATTTATTGTGCGAGGTAATGGCAACCTTCATCAATGCTTAGTAAAAATGCATGTGCAAACATGGCAATTTGGCAGCGTATGTACTGTCACCGTTTAACTAGAACTGCATGAGAATCCAAAGATCACCCTTCATGATTTCCCACAACATCTTCACACAGATTGAGATCAACGTGACTACACAAGCAAGGAATAATTCATTAATACTTCACCAGTTGTAAAATAAAACGACCACCATGTGTTGTTTTCCAACTTTGAATACTTCCCGTTGATCTCCTGAAGAGTTGGCAGATCAAATGGTTTATCTCGGGCTAACTTGGTTTGACATCCAACAAAGCATCATTCACCTTCCTCATGACCAATAACATTAATCCATACAGGACACACATCTACCTTTTGCTGACCTCGCACCAAATAACAGGGCGACACCTTAGGTATGCGAGTTGGCGGGGTACGATCGAGATCTTCTCCCATATCTTTGAATCTAAAAAACCTACACATTACACGGTTAGTATTTAATGAAAGGCTTTGGCTAAGCCATCGACGACATGACCACTGGGGTTAATGGCTTAGCCTTATGTCACCGGATTAAAATTAAAACCCAACTTTGATTTTAATACTTTATTTCCTCTGTAGGGTTTTATTTCCTAAGTCTTGGTTGGCCCCGTTAAATTCTTATCCCAACCCTAACAAAGAACAAATGATTAAGCTAAGGATTGTATTTTTGTTTATAACTTTAGTTCTAGAGAATTCTTAATTACCAATTCTTATTTGTGCATTTGTATATGAATCCAATTGAATGCCTTTCCATATCATTATGGAAAATTTTATTATTACAACCCTAACTCTAACACTAATTAAACCTTGACCCTAACCTGATTGAACTCGTATTATAACCCTAACTCTAACACTAATTGAACTGTAATCGGTATTGTTGACCTAACTAATTGTATCAAACCCTAGAGAACTCTAATTGAACCCTAACCTAAAATAGACAATAACCCTTACATTAATTGAACCCTAACTCCAATCCTAGCCCTAATTTAAGACTAACCTTAACCCTGACCTTAATTAAACCCTTATTGAATTATAACCCTAATTGATCCCTAACCCAAATTGAATACTAATTGAACCTTAACCCTAAGTGAATAGCAACCTTAATTAAACTCCAACCATAATCCTATTTGAATTTTGACCCTAATCATAACCATAGTTCAACCCTAACCTTAATTGAACCCTAACCCTAAACATGAGTTCAATTGAGTTTAAGGTTCAAATAGGGTTAGACTTTAATTAAAATTAGTATAGGATTCAATTAGGATTAGGGGTTGGGTTGGGGGTAAAGATTAAGGTTCTATAATAGAGCTTGGGGTTAGTGTTAGGGTTCAATTGGGGCAAGGGTTAGTATTAGGGTTAGGGTTATGGTTCAATTAGGGTTTCATTAATATTAGTTTTAGAATCATAGTTATGTTTAGGGTTGGATATAAAATTAGAGTTAGGTTTGAAGTTAATTAGTGTTAGTTTTAGGGTTGGGGTTATGGTTATGGTTATAATTAATGTTAGTATTGGGATTAGATTCTATCACTTTAATAAAAATAATCTTCTATAAATTCATTCATTTTGTTTTAAAATTATATAATTTAAAATATTTTTAAATTTACCTATGTTGATATATGAGAGATATATCAAATCTAAACTCTATTATATGTTGTTAAAAAAATTAAGTTGCTTATAAATAATTTTATGTATCTTTATAATTAACTTGACATTGTGTATAAAAAAGTTTAAGTTATGAATGTTATAATATAAAAAATAAATGTGTTTTCAATGTTTATGTGTTAGTTTAAAAGATGTGCCAATAATGTTGCAATCACTAATGATTAATTTTTTCTTGATAGTTAAAATAGATTGGTAAGTAAATTTATCATTGATTTTTTCTTGATAAGTAAATCAATAATTCATAAATTTATCTATAATTCTTATTAAATTTTTCTTAATTATATTAAATTATATTTTATTAAATTGTTAAAAAATCTAAGTTGCTTATAAATAATTTTATGTGTTTTTTATAATTAACTTGATATTGTGTATAAAAGGTTTAAGTTATGAATGTTATAATATAAAAAAAAATTTGTTTTCAATGTTTATTTGTTAGTTTGATGTGAGAATAATGTTGCATAGTAATGATTAAATTTTTCTTGATTGGTTAAGTGATATTGTGAAATTATTCTATGTTAATTTAATGTTATGAATGCTATATAATATAAAGAAAAATATTTCTAATATATTTTTAATGCATCTTTATATTTTATAAACAAACATCTAAAATAAAAATGTGATTGTAAAAAAAATACAACTTAATAAGTGAACATACATTTAAAGTTAAAAGTGAAATTGTAAAACAAATTGTAAATTTATTTTATTTTTCTTCTATAAATATAATTTTTTTATTTGTCGTATGCCTAGTAATGCCCACTTCTCCTTTTAATGAATGTTTTATTTTGCAAGGGTTGATTTAGTGCTGTCATTGATCTATTTCCTACAGATATCAACGGTGCCCACCATCCCGTGATCGGGAATTGAAGGATCGCGAAATCACAGGCGGGCGCCACATGTCCTATCTGGGGGATCAAATTTGCACTATCGCTGACCAACTGCCATTTGATCTGAGTCATTCCCTGCCATCCCGCGATGGTGCTTGGTTTGATTGCGAAATCATGGGAGGGCACCACATGTCTCATCCGATGAAGCCTAAAGAGTAAAGGAAACACTAGCCGACTTTAAATGTATTAAGGGGCGGATTACTAAAGTGTTCTCGAGACGCACATGTTCTAAATCGACGGATATGTTATAATCTCGCTAGAAAAGTTGCTCGAAAGTTAACGACATGGCTGGCGACTGTGTTAAAGGAACGAGATCATTGATGCTCAGGATCAACGGTTGCCTGCCATCGCATGATCAAAAGTTTCAGGATTGCGATATCGCGGAAAACTGCCACGTGGACTTCCTTGGTAGTGTATGGTAAGGTGGGCCACTTATCGTCGTGTTGGCAATTGTGTCAGCTTATTTTGAAGGTAGTCGTCGATGATTTTATTTTGTAGAGGGTTGAATTAGCGCTATCATTGATCTATTTCCTGCAGATCAATGGTGCCTGCCATCCCGCGATCAGGAATTATAGGATCACGATATCACGGGCACTTGCCACGTGTCTCATCCGATGAGGTCTAAAGAGTGAAGGAAGCATTAGCCGGTTCTAAATGTGTTAAGGGGCGGATTACTAAAGTGCTTGTGAGATGCACATGCTTTATTTCAACGCGGATGTTATAATTTTGAGGGAAAAGTTGCTCGACAGTTAACGGAAAGGATAGCAACCATTTTTGAAGGAGCAGGATCTCTGATGAGAAGGATCAACGGTTGCCAACCATACCGCGATGGTAAATCGAGGGATTATGGTATTGCGGGCAACTACCACGTGGTTTTCATTTGCGGCTTATGGCATGGTGGGCCCCTTATTGTTGTGTTGGCGATTATGTCATCCTATTTTGAAGGTGGTCGTCGATGATTTGATCAAACTGGAGGATCAATGGTTCAAATTTAAATCTGTATCAAATGTGGTTGGAGCCATTTGTGTAGCCCACGAGTGAGCTTTAATAGCGGATGAGACATCACTAGCAAGATTTGATCGACATAAAATCAATTTACTTACTTCATTTGTATCACAAGGCATCCAAGTATTTCATAAAAAATAGTTTTAGAGCCAAAGGTGAAATTGTGAGCAACTGCAGCCAGAAATTGGAATTTGTGCGAAAAAAGTTGTGAGTTTATTTTCTCTTTCTGCACCTAAATTTGGGAAGGGGGGTCTGCTATGCGTGTCATTGAGCTCATTAAAATATTTTGTTGGGGCTATAGTTTAATCATAAATTGTGAGGAATTGCGGTATTTTTACTCTGTAATTTCCTGTCTCTGCTTAGTCATAGCCACTTGAAGTGTAATATTGTAGTGAAGCCCTAGTTTGTCTAAAATGGCGCCACCTAACAGCACTCTGGCCACATTGAGTATTTGAAAAGAAACTTGTACGATGAATTTCCTAGATCAATTTTTGTTGTCAACAAATGATAGAAGGAAGGGTGTATTGTTATTGTGAGGGAAAATTCTAGGGGAGGGGTTGGTGTATAATAGTTCCAACATTGTTGATGCTAGGGTTCCACTCACTGGCTTAGAGATGTTCAGATTATGGTATGGACAGAGGAATTTGCCTCACCCTTTCTCAAATGGATGGATGTATGACATGGGTAAGCTGGTTGTACCAAATGTGTTCCCTGATGTGGACTTACTTAGGGCAGTGGCCATAAGATATGACCCCATCACACGGGTAATTAGAGATAATGATGGAGGGGTTCTATTAGAAATTAGCAGAGATGTTATCCAACAAACTTTTGATTTGAGTGAGCCGAGTGATGACTTGGTTCCTATTAATTTTGAGGAAATGAAGCAGGAGTATACAAAATTGAAATCTCTTTTTAGGGTTAAGTTGCTTCCACCTCATCTGGTTAAGGCATGAGGTTCACAATTTCACATCAGCCCTAGTGACCATGAACCCTTCAGATTGAATTGTTTTGCAAAGCCTTTCCTGGTTACTTTCTATTCACTATGTCAGATTTTGGGTTTCAGTCCTGGTGCAGTAGTGCCAATTGCATACATGTTCATGGGGGTGCAAATACAACACCCTAACTTCTCTGTAACATATGACTTTGCTTATTTTTTGGTGAAGAAGATAGATGAAGGGTTGTCGAAGCTGCAGAAAGGTGATACTGGTACTCAATTCTTTTGGTATTCCATGTTGATGCATATCTTCCTGTTTAGGAATGTTGATTTCTTTGCTGAGAAGATGAACTTAAGGCAATCAGTTGATGGAGAAAGATTGCCAGTACAAATATGGGCTATAGATCTGTCCTGTAATAAGGAAAACACCAGTTATGTGCAATTTGATAATTGTTTTGCTTCAAGATTAAAGTCTAGATTGATGGTAAATGTACATAGGATCCCTGAGGAAGTGCATGATTTCCTTAGGCCAAAGGAGAGGAAACCAGAATTAAGGGTTTTACATAACTGGGGTGACATTATCCCATATCCAATCAGCACTGTCCTGAGAATATATGGATTTCAAAGAACCCCTCACATACTGCCATACAATGTGCCACCAAGACTAGGGTTTACATAAGTTATGTGGCAGATGGGTTGTATTCATGAAGACAACCTTACTGGAAAGGGGAAGGGAACATTATTCCCTGATTATACAGTAGTGTCTAACTTTACATTTTCAAAGGGAGGTTGGACACATTTTGATAAATTCTTTGTTGATTACCATTTGAGATTTGGTCCAAGATGACAACATGATCCTGAAGGTTTCTTTTGCTCTTTTCAGACAAAGAATAAAAGGTGGCAAGTTTGCACATGAGTTCAATTTCCCTGAGGACCTAATCAGAAATGAATTTGATTTAAATAAGCAGGAATTAAACAAGGAGAAATGGATAGCTTATAGTAAGCTACTAGATATTGTGCATGAAATGGATCTGAATTATGATCCACTGATGGAATTCACTCCATACCATAAGAAAATTGATTTTCTGATGAAAAACTTTAAGGAGATTATGGACACTGTGACAACCAAAAGGATAAATTTAAGGCTAAGTCTGGATATGCAAGGACAAAGTGATAGGCCAATTGAAACAAGGTCAGTATATCAGCCTACAGAAAGGCGGCCCATCTATAGGAGGAAAAGGGATACTAGCAGTGATGAGGAAGAAGTAGACATAAAGGGGAAGCAAATAATGAAGGCACCTCCACAACCAGGTCCAAAATTCAAAGTACTCGGGCCAGTCAAGATCATTGAATTACAGTCTTCACCAGAGCGCAGTCCCCCATCACCACCATCTGAGCCACGTCCTAAGAGGCAAAGAACTGATCACCCACTTGAGGATCTGACAGATGAAATTATTGTTACTGATCAGGACATGCAGGTTGGTATGCCTTCACCTCCTAGGTCAGCTGAATTGGTTCTATCTAATTTGGATATGAATGGTAAGAGTGTGCAGGATGCAAGAATGAAGGCTTGCAAGGAGTTCTTAAATGGCAATGCATTTGTAAAGACTCATGTATTCTTGCAATTGGCATGGAGGATGAAATTTGAGGAATATCAAAATAAATGCAAGGAGAGAAGAGAACTAAGGCCTGATAGGTCAGATCAGGCGAATGATGAAGAAGTAAAAGTTCAACTAATGGAAGAGTTCAAAAACATCACTCCTGAAGAAAGGAGACAACTTGTGAGTTAGGCTGGTGTTTTAATTTTTCCTGAATGGGACATCGCAGATGCAGTGGCTTTCAATGCCATTATGAAGTTCAAGAATCCTTTTCAGGATTCTAAAGAAGAAGTTAAGGCAGCATTGCAAAACTCTGCCTTCAGTGAAGAATATGAGACCTTAGCAATTTGGACATTGGCTCCATAAGGAAGAAAGCCAGACATTGCTGATATTAATCCAAATTTCAAAGGAGGATTAATAATAAAGAGTGCTTCAGAGACTTCAACCACCGAAACTACTAATTTAACTGTGGATGTGGCCAAGTTGGCCCAAAAGACTACTAAAAGGGAGGAGGCTGAAAGAAAGAGCCTAATGGAGAAGTATAACATTTTAATTGAAGAATATAGTAAAATACAATAGAGGAATGTTGAGCTACAAACTGAAGTGGAAAGGTTCAAGTATAGACATATTGGGGAAACATCTAGTGCTCCAGGAACCAACACATTACCTCCCATAGTAGGGTCAATGCCTCTTGCTTCTCCAAATGTTTCTACACCAGGGTCTCCTATTCAAAATCCTGCTCTCACCACTCCTCTAGAACAAATTGATGAAGAAACAGAGTGCTCTATTTATCCAACAAAGAGGCAGCTCATACAGAAAATTGATGAATTATAGACATCATTAAGGGTAAAAGAGGAGGGTTTTCTTTCAAAAGAAAAAAAAATTGTTACTACTATTTTGGAGCATATAAATGAAAGGGTAGATAATAAATTGCCCTCTATAAATTATTTGTATTCTTTGCTATTTGAAGCAATCAAGAATATTGATAGGGATCAAGGGATAGTGATTCCAATAATTGAAAATTGGATCCCTAGGGGCAAATGATCTAGATATTATGAATAAAGCCTCAAGGTTTGATGTAAATAGCAGGCCCCAATCATTGAAGCCTACTTATATATTAGTGAAATCATTGCAAGATTTTCAGACCTTACCAGATGATTTAAGTAGGAAGATTAGCGAGTTGGTAAAGAATTTCAAAGATTGGGGTAACACACTATTACCTAATATAATTGATGAGAAGGGAGAAATCAGAAGACTCCAACAATGGCAGGATCAAGCGAGTAAGGTCATAAATAATCAAATTAAAGTAATTTGTGATGACTCGGATTATGATTTGTTGGTGAATTGTATGGATAAGATTATTGGTACCGGCTCATTTTTTGAATCTTTTGAAAGAGATGCTAATCAGGTAGCGGTAAAGTATATGCCTTATAGTACAAATGTAAATGAGGTGATTAATTTTGACTGGCCAACTAACAAAGAATACCAGAGGTGGGTGGCTAAGTATTTGAATGATGATGAGTAAAAAGAGTGGGTTACCGACAGGTGGCAAATCAGATGCTATAGTTACAACGATTCCAGTTTTGTGTTGATGGCTTTCTTGGCATGGATTTCTCATGGTTTTTTGTTATTGTATCAACCTTCCTCTACCGACATGATGAACGAGAATATGCTTCAGGATGATTGCAGTTGTAACGATTTTTAGAATATCATCAGGTGCTCTAATCAGTTGGTGACGTGTGTACTTTCTGGCCCGAAGCTTGTTTGCTCTTTCATTTTTCTATAAGAAGTGTTTCAAAGACATAAGTACGGGTTAGCAAGTTAGATAATTTTGATTGAGTCTAGGCGAAGTTGCAGAGCTAATTGTAAAGATCAATGGTTTTAGAGAGAAATGCAATTTAGGTTCTGAGTCACTCTGTGATAGGTTTTAAGTTCATGAAGATTTCATGTTGCATAACAGTATTAGCATTTGAATTGAAATGATGATTTCAAGCTCGTCTCTCTTCATTATATGTGCATATCTAAACTTTGAATAAAATAACTAAGGGTTGTTTCATTCAATTCACTGTTGTAGTGTGTATGATTCTATTTTAGCTTTAATTCAAGGAATTAATTAAAATGCTTGAATGGGATTATAAGCAGATATGTTCTACATATCTGATGGTTTTAGAGAAATGCAATTTAGGTATTGAGTCATTATGTAACAATTTTTGAGTTCATAGAGATTTAATGTTGCATAACAGTACTAGCATTTGAGTTGAAATGAAAATTCGAGCTCATGTCTCTCCATTGTACATGCATATATGAACTTTGAATGAAATAACTAAGGGTTGTTTTATCCATCTCACTATTGTGGTGTGTATGATTCTATTTTAGCTTTAATTCAAGGAATTAATTAAAATGCTTGAATGGGATTATAGGTGGATATGTTTTGTATAAGGATTTTATAAGTAGTATTGGGTTAGAATGCATCTTGATGAAATTGTAATGCAATATTGTCAGGGATCTTATATGTTATGTGTTAAATCTGTCATAAACCCTTAGATGCTTATGAACTTGACTCCTGCAATGGATATATGGCGATCTAAGTTGTAATTATTAGTGTGGTTGATGCTTTGTTTGTCTTTTCCCTAGAGCTTGCCTGGAAATTGCAAATCATTGACTATCTTATACAATGGATTGTGTTTAGTTATCTCAGCTCCAAATAGTTGATATTATTACATGAGCGACCAATTCTAGTTGATATTATCTTATCGTGTTGAGCTATTAAATTGAGATCATGCTGCTATTGTTAATATGGATTTATAATAGTAGTGCGGAGGGTTGTAAACACATTAAGGGATCCCTCCCTCCCGGTTCTTGAGCAGAAGTGTAGGAGGCTTTTAAAGTCCTCGTCGGTTAATTCAGGGTCCTTGGTACGCCGATTGGAATTGGCAATTCCATGGTATAGAAGACAAGCGTTGTTAAGCAAAAGAACCAACATACACGTCAACCATTGAACAACCACCTCTACAACTGAATTTTTAATGTTTTATGATCACATGAAACATAAAACACACTAATTTTAAGGTTGTTAACATCACTATTGAAATGTTTTAATTTTTTGACCTTTCAAACATTAAAAAGTACATCATTAAATAAATTATGTAATGGCATAAAAATTAAAAACATCATGAATTAATTATGTAACAACATAAGTCAAATATAATTCTATCAAGAAATTAATATCAAATAGATAATATAATCGCATAACTTATACATTTCAATGTCATTGATCTTCTTCTTCATCCAACTCTTTGTCTGTATCATCCGATCCAGATTTGACATTATAAGGATTGGTCATATCATCATCATCGTCATCGATATTAGTTTCAATAATGTCATCATCCACACAAATATCATCTTCATGAACATTAACTCCTACATCATAATCCTGGATTCCTCCTCTTCGACATCTTAAGTGGGTGACATCATCAATGCTTAGTTGATCTTGATCATCATCACATCATCTTCTAGTTCTTTTGTATCTTCTTCTTCCACCGCATTATACTTTACCGGCCTTCCTCTTGGATCATGTCTAACAACAAATGACCAACCGAGTTTACCTGGAACCTCTAAGTAAAATACCTACTCACATTGGCTTGGAAGAACATAGGGCTCATTTCCAGCTCGCTCAATCAACCTTGAATTAACCATGGTAAATTCATTATCATGTTCAATAGCAGTTCTCTAAGGATCATTTTCATTCAATCGTAGCCTGTACCATGGGACTGACGAACAAAATTCATCGAGAAGGACTTAAAGTCACACTCAGTATATCATCAAAATCCATAGTATCAATTTTCTAAGACTTACGGATGTATGTAAAACTTGTAGATGAGAGCATTAGTCACTGAAGGCTGGAGTTATACCACCATAATCACAAGTTTTCTTCATGTCATCAATATTTTGATTCAAAATTTACAACCATTGCACCACATAGCCTTGTGGTGTTTCACCTGCAATATGTCAAACATGTAAAAATTATTGCAATATCATCAGTTGATAAACATATTTATTCTTGGATGAATGTATGCAAAGAAAACAATCTCAAAATATATATACATCAATATAGTTGAAAATAATTAAATAATATGGGTGGTTAATATATTTATACGTACCTGTTTATCTCTTAAACCATATGCTAAATCAATTTCCCTTTATGTAACATTGGAATCTCCATTACGATGAGCTTCTTTAACCAATGAGGCCACACCTTCCCATGTTAATGCGTGACCAGATTGTTGACATTGTTCAATCCATACCGTCATCCAATCAAGATTGTTGGCAACGTACAAATGTAGTGCATCCCACTCTCGACCAACTGTACCAAAAAAATTTGAAATTCACAAACGACGTATAATTAGTTAAATACCATAGTTTATGACCTTAATTTATAATTGATGTATATTGAAGATTAAAAATTAAATAGGTACAATATACATAAAAACCATATGTAAAATGCATTCCAATTAATCTCCATAACCATCTTATAATTACCTCTCACTTTCCTCAATCTACCTTTCCCCAACAGGTACTTCCCTTCAAATTTGTTAATGGATTTGGGATCCCAAATGCGATCTACATGGATCTTTGCTGCAAACTTAGGAAGATATTCACTAATGTACACCATGGTCTGGTATACCATATGTCCCTCCACCATAGAACCCTCAGGATGTGCTCTTTGTCTAACCAAAGCCTTCAAAAATTTCAAGTGCCTCTTAACCATCCACATTGACCTTGTGTGTACAGGTCCACACAATTCAATCTCCTCAACTTGGTGTATGAGGTAGTGTTCTTGTGCATTGAAAAATGTTGAAGGTAGACACTTTGCATTTCACACATTAGATGAAGAATTTTTCTCTTCCAATAATTTATATCTTCTTTATGGATTTCTTTAGATGACAACCATCTACAAGTGATTCAAGGTGCAAATATATTAATGAGATTTAACAAAAATATACATTATATTACATAACAAGTAAAAGAAATGGAAATTATAAGATGTATATAAGCGAATTGAACAAGTCTAAGCTACTTACCTCATGTATTTTCCAAGATCATATATAACTTGCTTGACATTGTTGTCAAAGTTATGCGGGAGAGATAGGGTAAGAGCGTGTGCAACAATTATAAAATGATCTTTTCATTTATTTTTCCAAAGTAGTAAACACAAATACCTTGAAAGTACATGCATTATACAAGTGTATATAAGATGCGAGGAATAATTACCTTAATGAAGATTGCTATGCCAATCATGCGTTTTCATTTCGACTAAATTCCTGCTTTCTTTATTATTATATTGTTTTATCAATTTCATAGCAAATCTGTGGGAAATCAAATTTTTGTATGACTTATTTTATAGCATTGTTTTGCTGCTCTCTTAATAACCAAGGAAGGGCACTTATATTAATTTTTTCTCCATCACTATTTAATTGAATGACATTTTTCATTGCATGATTGGCTTCCTGAATGTCACTACAAATTTTGACAATTTTTTCTTTGTCATTCCTTCCATCTAATATTTTCTATAACGTTTCTGTTATATTATTTCTGATATGCATTGTATCAAACAAATGCACAATTTGTAGCTACTCATAGTAGGGCAACCTAAATTATCACAGGATAATTTTTAGGTCCACAATGAGCCGGAGCCATTAATGCCTTGACGACCTTCATGAAGCATATAAGTTCAACAAATTAACAACGACAATCATTGTCAATTACAACATGAGTAAACACAACACAATATAAAAATATAAATTCAAAACATATCATATATGATAGATAAACAATTTGATCTAATGTATAACCTTGACGATTAATTCTATTATATTCCAACTTCCATAGGCGAGGTGACATTCTTCGTGGTTTTGATGTAGTCTCCTCTTTCCCATTGAAAAGATGTTTTTCAGTAGTTCGATACTTATGATATCTATGGAGGAAGTGCCTATACTCATCAAACACCTACTTTCCTAAACTTGTTGAACAATGAGATTTCATCTTTGGACTACAAATTGGACATGCAAATTTTTCCTTTGTTTGAATACCTGCAAGATAATATATAATTGGATTAAATATTTCAATTTTTATAATTATATATAATGAATAGATTATTTTAAAAACATGCATGATATCTACTTCATCAGATTAAATATTGTTAAAATGCAGTCGAACGTTATAACATACCACAAAAATATGTTAGCCACAGGGCATCACATGAATTAATCCATACAAATTATTGCATGGAGATTAGAGTATCCTTTGTCCTATTAGTGCGGAGGCGTTATACATAGTAGCCATTCATAACTTTAGTAACTCATTGATAAGAGGCTCGATATATACATTCATATCTTTAACTTGGTACTTACCTAGTTGAATGAACATAAACATTGCATAATTATTATAACCATTTTACTGCAATATATATAAATTAATGTACATGACTATTAAATGAAAAAAATATAAGTCATTATGCAAAAAATAAGACAAATGAGATGCTACTATGCTAAATAAAATTGATGTAAACAAATACCTGGAACAATCATTGCCAACATTATGTGCTCCTCTTTGTATTGACATCCATGGAGGAATGTTATTGTTGATAACAAAAATAGGCCACATTGAGTAAATAGATCTCAGCTCTCAAATGGATTGACACCGTCTGCTCCCAATGAAAGCCTGAGATTACGAGGTTCTTCTTTAAAGTGTGGCCATTTTCCCTCCATGTCTCTAAATGCAGAACCATCTGCAGGCATCAAAGAATATCATCTCCACTTCTATTTTGTGCATGGTAATCCATAAATTGTGGTAAGCTTTTGCACCTAAATAATCATTGCATATGTGGAATAATAGGAATATAATGAAGAACCTTGCAAGGAACATTTTTTGTTAGATGATCTATTTGATATCTACTATTAATATATGGCATTAAGGCGTTACATTTGCAAATTCTTGTTGTTTTATGATATATAATATGATCATTGAGACATGCATCTATTGCTTGATACTCCATTTCAATATCTTTCATAATGCCAGATAAATCTCAGTATGAGCAAGGTAAAATATTTGGTGGTAACAAAAATTCACCAATCTGAAATCTACAACAAAAAATAATTTGTTAATATAAAGAATATTAATGGTACATATTTCATCCTTTATTTACTAGTGATGAACTAACAAGAATTAAAATAGATGAAAAAAGATGACATATATGACATGCCTTAACATCTGTGAGATTTCTATGTTTGATAAACCATTCATAACCTTCAAGTTCAACAACAACAATACAATAGAGAGAAGATTTTTTTGGGAGCCTTCATAAAGGGGCTCATATGCCTTCTCAAGTATAGGTAAATCATAAACATCATCACAGTCATCTTGATCATCATGATCAACTCTGCCACTAAATGTGTCATGGATCAATGTATTCATACCATCATCTTCAACTGTGTTTTCTAGCTCATGATCATCTTCTTCCATAAGATCATTAACTTCATCTTCAATATTCACGGCTCCATGTTCGTCCGCTTGCAAAACCACATTTTTTAGGCCATGATAATCCATATCATGCGCCTAGAGCCCTACATTATAATAATGATAGACACAAATGATATGATCATGATCAAGTGATTATATATATATATATATATATATATATATATATATATATATATATATATATATATATATATATATATATACTATATATATATATATATATATAATGTTAAAAGAAATGATATAAACATTTACAAATTCAATCAATATAAACACATATAATGAACAACTTACGATGGACGATAATCATGCCTCCTTCAATGTGATACATGTTGCGCCTACAATGTTTCTCGGTTGTTGTGATTAAAGTCGTCCTGTCTTTAAGCCCTTGCAATTATTGCAAGGTTAATAGTATTCCATCACCCTTTTCTTCTTTTCAATCAGCCCTGATCTATCAAATTGTGTCTCTTCATTTTGTTACGGACTAATATTATCTAACATGATTTTCCTTTACCAAAGCTTGACTATTTAGATCTTCAAAATATCAAACTCACACTCCAATAATTTTATTCATAATGATTGCTTATAATCTAATAATTCCAATATTTTATACCAAAAATTTGGCATGCAATACACCCTCTGAAGATAGTGGAAGTTAATGACCCCAAAAAATGCTTTAAAATACTAATTCCAAAACTTATTAAATTATGATTTTACTATGATTTCCAACCGTTAAGACTCTTAAAATCAGAATATTGAACTTGATCACAAAATTCCTACAACAATGGAGGTAGCGAGCTAGTAAGAGAAAGTGACCCATTCCTAAGGAGCAACAAGTCAGAATCATCATTGCTAATGTCAATACGGATTTATCCTTTTAGTTAAAGATACAATATGTCACTTCTTATGACGAGCTTATCCCTAGGGCCCTCAACATTGAGAGAGCCCTAATAAAAATGAAGCATTGGTAAGAGCATGATTATGGGTACAACAAACCTAGGCCCTCATTAGAAACATAAACAATAACTATAGTAGTTAGTGGGGTTGCAATACTAGAAAGATTGAGACATTGTAGGTAATAACAAAATCTTGCAATCCTAAAGATTGTAGCCAATAACAAGCACACTATGGCTTAGTGACATTGTAAATGCAATCTAAATTGCAGAAGAATGTGATCACTTGAGATGTGACAATCAAAAGCAGGGTTGGCGTTGATAGGATAATAAAGCTCAAACTTTGCATGGTAAAGTGGAGATTTTAATAGTGAGTTCTTTACCTTGCTGACAGGGTTTTGAATGCTTTTGGTGAGTGTTAGACAAGGAGGCAAATGCAATCAGGAATGAGCTGTCGAAATGAAATGCTGATGGTAATCATAGGTTCAATGTTTCTTCTTAGCCAATGTCATATAATGGAAATTGAGTGGATTGCATGTTTGAAGCAGTGTTTGAGACTCATCAAAGATGGGAGGAGAATAGTGAATAATACCTTGTGGACTATGAAGTAGTGTCCGATAAGGTTGAAGGATCTTAAGAACTTCTATTACCATGAAACAATGAGTCCCACAGTAGTAAGTAGGAGTCTATAGGGCATAGTTTGATTTTATAGAGGATGCTTCATTAGAAAGGAATCTTCAAGTGATAGTGAGTGAGTTGTTTGAGATTGCAATTTGAGGTGCAATACCCAATTACAAGAGGAAGTTAGAAAAGCGATAAATGTGCAAGAAAATTGAATCATACACAACAAACAATTCACAATGTTATCTTTCACTTAATGCCTTGGGTTTGAGACAAAATTTCATTGTATCTTCATGATGAAAGTGGTGAGCTTAATGGTCAATCACTGGAAACCATGATTTAAAAACATGCTATTGTGCTTATGGAGGCAACATTTTTAGCAAGGCAGTGAGTGGTGGTTTGGAACAATGGCAGGTATGAAGGACTTGCTTTATATACATACTATGCAGTCTAGCTTAAGACAGCGTTCTTAGAAGAGATTGAAGATTGGATTATGCGGGAACTCAAGGAGTTACCATGAAAGAGTTAAAACAAATGCGAGATCATTTAAAAATACGATCATGAAGATATTAAAAATAATGCATGCAAAACCACAGTAGGCTGGAGTAATGAATACAATGCAAAAGAGGATAGTGTGTTGGGGCATATTTAGGAGATCTCCACATTATCTAATTATAGGGAAATACATCATTTTTTTTTAATTAAAAGAAATCATTCTAAACCCTATATAGAATACATTGATACTTGAAAAGCCTTTGAAGGAATTTGAGATTATGCAAATATATGTCAAGTAACATTCATAAGGTTTAGAAATCTTGATCACTCTCTAGAATAGCCCATTAAACATGGTTCAATGTTCAATGCACTACATAATTGATATAAAATAACCACTCTGCATGTCAACCAGAGTTATAGGCTCTTTATTGCAGCAAGAGGTAACCACTCTTGGATCATGCTATCATTACATCCTAACACGTTAGAAGCTTGAGACAACCTAAATGCACTAATGATGATTGACACCCACCATTATACAACTTTGAATTAACTACATTATATGAGTGCCTCCATTTCTATCACCAACATAGCCACATTAAACTTGGGTCACACATGAATGCATCCTGTATTTGTTATAGCACAAAATTTGTGCCACATGACTCAATAGAGTTATGGATCACATAATTCTGATCCAAGAATGTTCCTTGGTTTGTGATCTTATGGTGATTCCACACAAAAAAATTTGGACATGAAATTCTCAAAACCCTTAACCTCTAAAAATGAAATCTGATGAGATGTTGCTTTAAAATATGATTTTCAAACCTAGAACTACAAATCTGACTTCACAACTGAATTTTGCAAAAAAGACAATAACTACTCTCAACCTAGCGATATCTTCTTGAATTTTTTCTGATTTTTCCCAAGAAAATCGTCCTTAGTTCTCCACAAACTGTCTCAAGTAGAGCAAAGCACTGTCGCAATCAATCAGGCGTGAACTCACTTTTCTTTATGTCGGCCATAGTTTGATATTTTTTAATTTTTCATGTTTGTCGAAAATTCGACGAAATTGATAGCCGACATTTCGACGAACCCCAGGTTTGTCAAAATTTTGACGAACATCGGGGATAAACTTTCAAAAAATTGGAAATTACACATCAAATTTTACAAGCACCCGACGAACATCAAATTTTACATATTTTGTCAGACAGTTTCATCGGATTTTGTAGTCAAATGTATTAGTAATTGCCTCCATCTTGATTTCATCCAACCCATTTAAGTGGTGCAACCTCTCTTTTTGAGCTGTTGTGAGATCCATGTCTAACTCTAGTGTTGTTCTTAATGTCTTGTATTCAAACTCTATTGGGAGGACTGTTATTTTGCCATATACTAGCTCATAGGGTGTGAAACCAATTATTGTTTTCCATGTTGTTTTGTATGCCCTTATTTCCTCTGGTAATATAACAACCCAATATTTTCTATGTAATTACACTATCTTGGTTAGAATACTTTCAATTTCTTTGTTGGTAACCTCCACTTGGCCACTGGCCTAAGGGTGATAAGGTGTTGTGTTCGATTTCATATTCTTCAACCAATTTGGTAATGAGTTCTAAAGTAAATTGTGGACCTTGATCAATCACTATCTCCATACCTAGTAAAAATGTCCTCATACAATAATTTAGCCACATTTCCATCTCTAGCAAATTGTAATTCTTTCACTTCCACCCACTTAGTCAGATAGTCAATGCAAACTAGAATGTACTCTTTGTTGTTAGAAGTAGGTGAAATTGTCCCAATGAATTCTAGACCCTATTTTTCAAAGGGAGCTAGTGTTAATTGTGGTTTTAATGGCATTTCATCACTCATTTTTGGCTTACCCATTCTTTGGAATCTATCACAACTCCTTGTATATTTGATAGAATCCTTGTGTATAGTTGGCTAGTAGTAACTAGTTGTGAGGATTTTGAATATTGTCTGTTTGGTTGCAAAGTGACCTCCACATGGTTCATCATGACAAGCCTTCATGATATCAAAGATTTCATCTTCCCTTATACACCTTCTCATGATATTGTCTAGGCCAGTGTAGAACAGGTAAACAAATTTCCAAGAATATGCAAAACATTTATGCACTAGCTATCTCTTTTCCCTTAGAGAAAAGTGTGGTGGAATCTGCCATGTCACTAAATAGTTTGCAATGTCTACATACCAATGTACAAGTCTATTAAGAGAAAACAAATACTCATCTGGAAATGAGTCATCTACTACCCCTTATGTTGATTGTGCTAGCAACCTTGATAGAAAATCTGCTACTATATTAGCCTTACCAGGCTTGTCCACTATTGTGATATCAAAATCTTGTAGAAGGAGCAGCCATCTAACTAGTCTACCCCCTACTATGGGCTTGTTCATTAAATATTTGATATTTTTATGGTTTGTGTGGACAAAAACTGCATAACCAGTAATGTAATGTTTGAATTTATTGATGGCATACACTACTGCTAGCATCTCCTTTTTTTGTAATAGTATAATTTAGCTCTTCTCCCTGAATATTCTTGCTAATGTAGTAATAGAATATTCTTTGTTACCTTCTTTCTGACCCAAAATTGCTCCAATAGAAAAATTTGAAGCATTAGTGTGTATATGGAAGGGTAAGGTCCAATTTGGCCACCTCAAAATAGGTGCTTGTGTTGAGGTTTCCTTCATTTCTTTGAAGGAATGTTGGAACTCTAATGTCTAATCAAATTATATGTCTTTAGTCAACATAACAAACAATGGTGCAAAAATCTTACTAAATTTCTGAATGAACCTCCTATAATAGCCTACATGGCCTAGGAAGCTTTTAACATCTTTCTGACTCTATGGAATAGATAATGTGGATATGATTTGTATCTTTTGTGGATCAACTTGGATCCCTGCACTAGATATAAAATGTCCTAAAACAGTTCCCTGAGTCATCATCATAAAGAATTTCTCATTAGTGAGGGACAAATTGTGTTCTTTACATCTCTTTAAAACCTTTTCTAGATTGTAAAGGGATTCCTCATAAGTTTCCCCATATGTGGTGAATTCATCCATATATATCTCCATAGAGTCGTGAACATAATAAAAAATATGTTGAGCACTTCCCTCTAAAAAGTAGTTGGGGAATTGCATAAACCAAAGGGTAGAACAGAGTAAGCATAGGTACCCCAAGGGCATGTAAATGTTGTTTTTTCCTAATCCTCTATAGCAATTTTTATCTGATTGTAACCACTAAAACCATCTAGGAATGAAAATTATTACTTCCATGTTAAATAGTCAAGAACTTGATCTATAAAAGGCAATGGAAAGTGGTCCTTCCTAGTGGTTGTGTTTGGTTCCCTATAATCTACACATACCCTCCATTTTCCACCTTTCTTGGGAACAATGACTAAAGGTGATACCCATTCACTATTAGATATAGGATAAATGAAGCCTGCATCAAGGAGTTTTTGAATTTCATCTTTAACTATTTCTCTCAAGGCAGGGTTCATTCGTCTTTGAGGTTTTCTAATGGTCCTATAACCATCATTTATATAGATCCTATGCATACATAAGTTAGGATCTATACCCTTCATATCATGGTAGTCTGATGCAAAGGTTGTTGCGTGTTCCTGCAACACAGTGTTTAGGGAATTATATTTTTCTTCAATCAATGCATTGTTTATGCTCAACATTTTTCCTAGCATTATTTCTAGTGCTTTCGATGATTCTTTCATATATGAGAGGTCAAGGCTAGGAATGATTGGTACACACAATTGTGGCATTAAGGAATGCAAGATATCAGATATTTATTCTGAGGAGTTGGTAGGTATAATGCTCTACAAAGGATCTTGTAAGCATGAGAGATAGTCCTATTGTTGTGAGCTCCTACCGTAGTCATTCTATAGTATATGAGCAATCAAATCATTTTCATCCCGATCATCCAATAAAGGGATGTGTTCTATTTTCATCAATTTCTATAGGGAATAGTGGTCTTCCTCATCCAAAGTAGGCCAAATGGTTTGCTCAAGATCGACATAAGGTTGGGAAAGAGGATAGAGTGCCAATTTCTTGTTCATAGTCCCATTTGATATTATCATATTCCCATACCTAGAACCTATGAATACATCAGCTATAGCTAACCATGATATGCCTAAAATGAGTGGATATCGTGCAAGGTTGACCTTTGGCTGCAATACTATGAAGTATGCAAGATACTCCCAAGAATCTAATGCAATCACTAAGTCCTCAATGATTCCTTCAAGCTTGATTGTTGACCTATCAACCAACTGTAAAACATTTGGTGTAGGTCTAAGGTTGGCTAACTAAAGTAATTGCATTGTCTCTGTAGTCATGACATTTATTGTTTCCCCTAATTCTATCAAGGTGTTCTTGATAAGGGTCCCATTAATCTTAACATCCACTACTGTAGGGACAGTTATATTCCCTAGGACATGAACTATTTGAGGGTCCTTCATTTTTCTCCCTAGTTTTTTAAGACATAGTTTCTTAACTACTTTGGTATAGATTGGAATGTCCTTAATAGCTTGGATGAGGGGGATCTTAGTATTAACATCCTTAAGTTGACCTTGTAGGTTTGTCTTTGATTGGGTATGATTTTTTTGAATGGCTAAGTGTTCAGGGAAAGGAGGCTCTAGACTTGAGGTGGTCTAGTGTACTTGATTTGACTCAGGCTCTAGAGGTGCTTTATCTAAAGCTTCAGCTATAGGCTTCTCATCCTCCATCTCAGTGATTTGGGGGGATGAAGGTCTAGCTAGTTGTTTCCTTGACCTAAGGTGGACATCACTCACCTCTACCCCGTAGGTGGGGTATTGCATAGCCTCATTAGTATAAACCTGTTGGATAGACTTTTTATTAGGGTTAGGTGCATGTTGGGGAGGTAATTGTGGCGCTCTTGGTGGCTGAGATGTTGGATTCGATGGATTAGGCATAATGGCTTGTTGTGGTTGACAAGGGAGTAAAGGCTATTGGTAATTCATGTTTTGTTGTTCCCCCTACTAACCTTTCTGCCATTGGTTCTGTTGTGCTAGTCATTGAGGATTATAATTGGAACCTTGGTAATTTTGTTGTGGCCAAGTGTAATAGCCACCCAATTAATCAGTAATAAGGTATGTAAATTAGTGAATACTCACTCATTTAATCACTCCTTAAGTATGGAAAGTAATGAAATATATGAAGCTAATGTAGATCCAATCCAAAGGATTCAAACAATTGACTTTTTATTTTCTAACATATAGAATGATTCTATAACTATTACTTTTACATATTTTTCGCCTCAGCTCAAATGAAGAGCTGGCTGATTGTTATTTAAACTTTAAGTGGAATTGTAGTGTCATATTCGAATCTTGTTTCGCATTATTATCATTATACATTGAACAACAGTTATGCATTTTAGTGAAGTTATAAAGTTTCAGAGTGCCATTCAGATGTTGCAGATTTTAAAGAAATACAAAAATTGAGTACATAAGCAAAATAGTATTTCAGATGCTTTTATTCATTTCGGAAAGAACTCATATTTTTACAAGGCTTCATTTGATTTCACAATCAGAATAGTGTTACAACATTGCATGAAATGCATTTTTCTTTTCAATCGAAAAGCAGAATTGAAATCAAAGATCCACACAAGCCGTGGATATAACTGTGACTATGACAATGCATTTCTAACAGCACATTGCACTACTGAAGATGCAAAAGGAAAACACATAAGCAACAACATAGTCATCATTGCCTGATTATAGACGCTTGATGTTGAATGGTGCACCTCGTCGTCTCGAGCTTTGTCGACCTGTAAGAGGAAAAGAGGGGTGTCAGTGGCTCCGACTATGACATAACTCATATGATGCACCTATAATAGTACATCATACTATTAGCTATACATTAAAACAATCAATCAAGTGCAGTATGAAGAAGTGAGTTGAAGGAGAAATAGCAATGACATAATCAACATGTTCTATTTTTTATGCTAACACTGTTTGTTTCCTTGTGCAGGTATAGGTAAAGTCATGAAGCTGAACAATATTCGAAGACCAAGCATGTGGAGTAAAATGGGCTCCCACAAGGGTAGAGCCCGGCATGCTGCCCTATGCATTAAATGGGTTGTTTTTGAAAGATATTTCATCATATACATCAAACAAAATGAAATACAACTGAAAGAGTAAAATAGAGTTATCCATCAAGTAACGAAACCAACTGTGCATTCATAACGATCAGCATTTCTTTCTGAAGGCTACAGGTGAACAGTGAGTTTAGTTCACTTAAGGAATTTAACAGAATGCATTTGCATCAGAAATTGTTGAATTACTTCATTTATGTGCTGATCATAATCATATGTCATGTGAGTTTCAATTCATTATTTCTCTTTTGGATAGTGAAAAGGCATACATATGCCTTAATGTTTTGTTCTAATTTTCATCATCAAAGGGAACAGTTTCTGAGAGCAGTTTGTGTAGCGAAATATAAAAATGCATGAAGAGTATCATGTTGCTCATAAGAATAGACACAGACAGTGCATTTGAGTATTAAATGATTATGAGTTACCAGTTAGATATGAACCAGTGAGTAAAGGAGGTGGTACTGATGCAATGTTGCAGTCCGAGAGCAAAAAGGGTAAAGCTTCTACAGAATTCAAATGTAGAAAATAAAAGTTTTTGTGTTAGAGTTTAGTACTAGTTATTAGGAGCTACAGCAAGACAGTGAATTCATTTTGGTTGGGATGGTGCCTCAGACGGGTTCGTGTATCTATGATTAGTAGAGGACATCAATCAAATGTGATATACTTTCATTTTGTTTTCAATGAGATACAAGTGTCAAGTAAGACATCACTTGTAATAGGTCAAGCAATGAATTAGATACAACAAATGTGCAGGATTGTGATCGTTTTCAGATTACTCAATCAAGGTCTTGACAAAATAGTGAGGTAAATTTTCTGTCATATCTACAAGATGAGCACAGAATGCAATAGGGGACCATAATGGAATTTTAGTTTCGAGCTTCATATGTATATGAGGTTCCAGAATGTGCATTCAAGACATATCTTTCAGATTCTTAGTACCTGGAGAATACTCTTAGAATGAGTATTGGATTTTCATTTTTTAACATAGTCTACAGCTCTATGTCGATAACAATTCTGTGAATCGAGCTCAGGTGTTATAACTATCAAAGAAAGTTACAGAAATGCCAAGATGGAAAACTGGGTATATGAGTCAGATAGATGTGAACAAGCACACAGATTCTTATTGTTCTCGTCAAGTTCTTTTTAATATTTCTGAAAGCATATTAAAACAGAATGCAGGAAGGTTAAAATAAAGACAAATATCCAAGGCATCTTTTTGTTTCAGAAGTAAATGCAAAGTATGGGAGGTCGAGTTCTGTCAGAAAATAAGAATACATGCTTTTGCTTTGAAAATTTCCAATACCCATGATATTGTTTTGTTTCAAAAGTGTGGGGTAAATCACTGTTTGTTCTAGCTCGAGCCATATGGATAGAACGAATAACAATTACTTCATAGTCTCGAATGCTTTCAGAACACAGAAAATGCATTTTTCTTCAGAAATTTTGAATACCCTCATGAGGTTTTGCTTTCGAAAAGTACATAAATATGATAATTTATGATACCCATGTGGGTTTTTCATGAAAACAACAGTATATTACAAATGTAAAGATTTTGTCCTAGGTCGAGCTTCAGAAGAGAAGCAAATGCATTTTTATTTAATAATTCAAAAGACCCATTTCCAGTTTAGCATGAAATACATAAAAGGTAGTTTCCTTAAAAAAAATTGAGTACCCATCTTTAGTTTGGCTTCAAAATGCAAAGGAGATAGCTACAGCAATATCAATTTGAGATCTTGATTTAAAAGGCAAGAATATACAATAAATGCAAGCTCTCAGATGTTAGTCGAAATACAGAAGGAGGGTAATGCAGAATTATTGAAATTTCTTTAATACCCATATGCAAAAATATTATTAAATCGACATAATGGAAATTTATTGTTCTGGGTCAAGCTTAAAAGGCAAGAAATTGTTTCTTATAGTGCTCTTTTGGCACGACATGTAGATGGCCAGAAGTTTATGAAATAAAGAGAGTTTTTTTTTGGGTTTCTACAGAGCAAAAAGATTACCAGTTCGAGGCAGGAACTGGGTACTCTTTCCGCGGCTTCATTAAGCATCCAGAGGTTGAGAGTCGAGCCCACAATGAAGGTCGGGCTTACACAGCAGCACGAGAAACACACAGAAAATGCAATATGAAGAGACATTAGAGTGTGTTCACTACGGCCTCAAGGCCAAAATAGAGGTTATAAAAACCATTAAACTAAGCTTACCTCTGCACAGTGAAGGAGAATAAGAGCACAAGTCGAAGCTTTCATGGAATGGACTATAGAAGTCGAGCTCGAACTCATGATGGCATGGAGGAGCAAAGGAAAGATTAGAGTCAAAACCAAACTCATGCAGGCCGCGCCCTTAGGGTTTTTGATATTCGAAATAATGAAGTAGAATGGCTATCATACTTCAAAGTCAGACTTACCCACTGGAATTCTTGGTCAACTAAAGAGCAGAGAAAGATTACTGAAGCACACGGGCTCGAATCCGACACCATCATGGCGGCGTTTCCCTTTCAGATAGAAGTTCTTTCTTTCCAAAGTCACGGGCGTGAAATGATGATAATTAGGGTTTGACCCTGTTTTGATCAAAGACCTAATTCAAGCATTATGAAGTTTCCAGAATGTTCATTCAAGGCACATGGAAAATATCAAATGGAGGTTGAAACCCATAACACCATCCTTATGATTTATTTAAACCCAAGTCTAAATCAATGTTTATGTAAGGCCGAAATTCTATGCTAGGGTGATGTCTTAGGTATTGAAGACTTATTGTTTTGCCTTAGAGAAATATGGGTGTTTGTCTTAGGGTATTGTTTTAAGTGAAGATTAATTAAGGGGAGATTTATGAATGCCTTATGCTTAGTGCCATATTTTTAGGGTTTCTCATTTTAATTGGTTTTATGAGAAATCAATGAGAAGTTTTGATAAAAAGAAGATTGTGTAATATGTTTTTATGATTTTTGAGAAAATCCGAATGTTGGAATGAAGAGATAAGCAGTTTTATTTTTGCAAAAGATTTCCAATCTTTGAGTTGCAAAAATAGACAAAATTGAAAAAAGTCTGCATCTTGTAAAGCAGAAGCATAAAAGCGATATTTTATAAGTTGTTTTATGTTTTCTTGCTATTTTTAGCATATCTTTGACTGAATTTTCTTCTTGGTCAGATTCCAGATTTATCTTGGAGAGATAAGGTGTTTTTTGTGCTTTTAAAGCAGATTTAGCCTATTTTTAGAGGCTTGACAGGGTAATCATAAAAGCATTATGCTTTTTTCTGCTTTCAAAGCAGTTTTTGAGATTGTTTGGAGTCTTTTTTCTTGAGCTTTTTTCTGAGCTTGGATTAGGGTTTTCCTTGAGAGTTCTTTTGATAGACTTAGTCTTTCAACTCTCCATTCTCAGAGGTCAAATCAGAGTTTCTTGCCCTTACTCATTTCGGGGAGATTGTAAACCTTTTGATACTCAGTTTGGACAGATTGACATTCTTCCAGTTTTAATAGAGCAACAAATTTCTCCTTATTTTTTGTCTCAAATTTTGTAATGGCAATCTAATGTACTTGTGTTTTCAAATTGAATTTTTTTTATGTCTTGTTGTTATAGGTGGTGTTTCAGAATTACATATTTCAGGTTGTATGTTGTATTCATTTTTCCAGATCTTCATGCGAATCACTGATGGGATATGTGCCAATGAGATTGTGAGAATTACTGCAATAGAGAAGTTGTTATGAGTGGTTAGGTCTGAATTCTTATAAGTTTGGTGAATCATCTTTTAGAAATAGGTTTTTATGTTCAGTTATTCTTCATCCCTTTTCTCAGAAGCTGATTTAGAATAGAATTCATCATTCAGAGAACCAACTCACTCTGGAGATTCCTCTTTCACGTAAGATGACCCACATCTGGAAGAGGTTTCCATGTTTCAGTAGTTTGCTGAATACTACATTCAGCAGGGTGCAAAACTATTGATAACAATTACCATTATCACAAGTCCATTTGCAATACCTTTCCATAAGTATAAAAATTGAATCATAATAAGATACAACTGCCAATACACACATGAAATCAGGTTGATAACATATGCAACTAATCTAATTATAACAACTATGATCTTTCATAATAAATCAAACTTATCATGTTGTAAATGATGAATATAAGTATTAAAGTAAGAGTCATTTACTCATCTAAATAAATAAAATACAAAATAAACAATATATCATCATTTGTAGTAGAGAACCTATACCATTTACTTCTATAACTTGAAGTGGAAGAAAGAGAGAAAGAGCATCATCAAAGTGATATCCACCCTACCACGAAGCATTAGCTTCCCCGTGCTACTCCACTAGAGAAGTCTGACCCATCACAAAGGATCTAGCAATATGTAGCCAACATGCATGATGGAATCCATTTATTTATGTGAGTAATTGTCACTTAGCATACCTATATGCTCATGCATCACATATCTAATACACTTGTCTAAAACATATCATGGAGGATGACATAATGTAAGAATTGGCTATGAAGGTAGCCACCCAAGATCTAGAGGCCTAATAGAAAGCACAAGCATAAGAGAGATAGAAACAATATGACAAGAATAGATTGTATTCTTATCAATGAATGAAAATATGACGAGCAAAATTACATAGGAGACCCCTTGGTTATATAGCCAAGGTGAGAACATAGAAGGGCATAAGATTATGACAAGTGTCATAATCTTATGACATGAGACAACTATGAAAAGCTATCACTCCACCTAAAGTGGAAAAGTGATAATGTGATAATCACCACAAAAGGTGGATCACCCACAAAAGGTGGAGAGGTAATCGCGTGATATGTCCACGAAAGGTGGAAGTGATAAAGTAATGACATGTCAAGTCCACAAAAAGTGGAAATTCTCCAACTACCTCCTATGTGGTCCCTAAGTAAACTTAACTAAGGTGTAATCATGACCTAGGACAAGGTACAACACTTTTAATTACACCAACACCCCCCCTTAAGTGCAACTTAGGGAGAATGTACACAAAAGAAAACAATGCAATATGGGTCATGACAACTAGGCCATGTTAGGTACCCATGTACATATGCAATGCAATCTCTCATAAAGCAGAGAAAAGGAGAAAACCCAGTGGGACAAAACTCCTCCCCAAAAGAGAGAAACAAAACAAGAAACATGCTCTAGGAAGGATAAAACCTCAAGTGAGGAAAAAGTCCCCCCCATAAGAAGAATGAAGATAGTCCATGCAACCCCCCCTCAATGGAGAGTCATTGCTCAAATGTCACAATGTCAAGAGTCCAATCTTTACTTAAGAAGGAGATAATGTAGAACAATGTGAAGGTTGATGTAGAGCGGACCAAGGATGATGATGAGTCTTCCAAATGTTGTTCCAAAAGAATGCCAAACTATGACAAGCACTGATAGAGAGAATCAGGTACAACTACAGAAGATGCTACATAATTGGTGAATGAGTTGAATCTGTCAACTCAAGAGTAACTGCAGAATCTATCGATGAAGAACTGTAGATGAATCCACACTGCAACAGGAATAAGGCCAGAACCAAGAAGACAATTGCGTGAGCAACAACTGAATGCCCATCAATAGCAGATTAGTACAATCTATGTCTCACTTGAGCCATGCACAAATTATACAATCCAAGGCTCACTAGAGCCATGCACTAAGTCTCTGGATGTAGAACCAAACTTTTGAAGACAAGTAGAGTGCTTCCAAAATAGGAGTGTTTATATGGTGACTAGTCCATCTCACTGAAATGCATGGGTAACCAGCTGCTGCATTCGTTGAGTAGATAAGAACTAACACTGGAGACATAGATCAACCAAAAGAAGCATATAGTATGAAAAATTACACTAAATAGTAGATTGTGGCACTTTATTTTAGTGCGTTTACAACATTAGAAGAGAACTACAACAACCATGATCATGATGCAAAATTACATGAGAAACTCTGAAAAGCTCGGGAGTGCAACTGAACCTTCAAACTTCGACGAGCATTAAATGCAACCAAACAATTTTTTTTTGAAGAAACATCAACACCACTGGAGAGTTGAGATCGCCACCTTTTCGACGATATTTCATTTGCAAAATTTTGCCATTTGGATCAAAAGTTATGCAAAAACAAAAAAAAGGCCTACATAAGGACCTTTTAAGACTAACTAAGTGCAAGAATCAATACTAATTAGGGTCAAAATTAGTGCTCCTGGTCGCACCATATGACCACTTTATTCAAAAAGTTTTAAAAATAATAATTTTAAGCATTGCCCCACCATTGGTGGTGGACAGGCAGAGCTGGTGGAGTGGGTGTGGGGCCCCGGTGGCCTCGCCACCTGGGGGCCACCCCACCCCAATCCACATTGGCTGCTTGAAGATCTTTAGGTTGGCTTTTAAATAAAACAAAGTTTGTAAATAAACAAAACTTTTTTAAAAAATGATATAAATGCTCTGTTCACGACACCGGCAAGTAGAACAATTCCGACCAACTGTTGACGCTAATTCCACTAGGCAAGGAGATGGTACCAGGTAAAAGAATGAACGACCAAGACACAAAGCGCAGTGACATCAATAGGTACAGGTCACAAATTTGACCGATGCTTGAATGTCGATTAAATCATGGGCTTGATCAAATAAAATATGTGATGAAAACACAAATCATACCCCTTACGTGATGTTGAGAGATGGGCAATGCAAATTGTGGATAGATGGTGGCCAATCAAAACTTGCTATGCTGATAATAGCCAAAATCTTCAAGAATATGGCAATATAATCTCCTTTACTAGTGGACCAGGTATGCCGATGGAGGTAAGCCGACCGATGATGAAAGAAAACTGGTCGATAAACTTCTGTAGAACTGTCGATAACCATCGATGACTTAGGGATGGGGGTCGACACAATGAATGTCGTTAGACAGCCTGCTACTAGTACCACTGATGGAGATCTGACTGGGTGATGGCAAGATGCCGACTGTACTCCACTAATAGAGATTTGAACCGCCGACCAAGTGAACGGAGACGGGAGTAGAGTGGATCGATTTGAATGTCAACAATAATGAAGGCCGATGGAGAAGAAAGGGCTCGGGCTCCAAAGTCTTTGGGTCGCCAGCGTTCAAAAAAGAACACAAAGGTCGAAAATACCTAACAAGACCAGTACCACAGACAAGCCATGGAAAGGTCGAGGCTAAAGAAATATGGGCCCTATGAATAATTAATATTCTACCAAAAAACAATTTTGACTGCAAAAAAATATAAACGCCCCCAATATATGTCCAAAAATTTTATAAATATTTGCCCCAAATATTTTCAATAAACTCACAAAAATATTTTACTAAAATATTTTATTGCGAAAATTGAAAAATTATACCATTTTGGAGGTTCGATATGGCCTTCGGGCAAAATTTTTTTGCCTCAACTTGCAATTGGCAGTGCCCAAAATTGCTTACAATATAAGGCCAAAAATAGAACCTCCCAGAATCTCTCCAAAATGACAATCTAAAGGCACTCCAATAGCTTTGATACCATGTAAGAATTGGCTATGAAGGTAGCCACCCAAGATCTAGAGGCCTAATAGAAAGCACAAGCATAAGAGAGATAGAAACAATATGACAAGAATAGACTGTATTCTTATCAATGAATGCAAATATGATGAGCAAAAGTACATAAGAGACCCCTTGGTTATATAGCCAAGGTGAGAACATAGAAGGGCATAAGATTATGACAAGTGTCGTAATCTTATGACATGAGACAACTATGAAAAGCTATCACTCCACCTAAAGTGGAAAAGTGATAATGTGATAATCACTACAAAAGGTGGATCACCCACAAAAGGTGGAGAGGTAATCACATGATATGTCCACGAAAGGTGGAAGTGATAAAGTAATGACTTGTCAAGTCCACCAAAAGTGGAAATTCTCCAACTACCTCCTATGTGGTCCCTAAGTAGACTTAACTAAGGTGTAATCATGACCTAGGACAAGGTACAACACTTTTAATTACACCAACACATAAACCCACCAAGGTAACACACTTATGCATGGAAATCAATGAAAATCAATGTTTACAATCTAGAGTGTCTCAATCATCTTAGAATGATGTCTTGATATTCTATAAAGTGGGTAAAACAGTAAACATAAGACAAAGCCCATATAGCATTAGGCAATAATATATATTCAAGGTAATGGCATTTATCAAATATTATGCCCATACTGGAATTAGGTAACAATATATATGCAAGGTAATGGTGATTATCAAATAGTATGCCAAGAAGGCTACTCCATATTCCACATGTTTCCTAAATCCACTCACTACTAGTGATTTAGGATCCAACAATCTTATTTCCCCATTGTTAATTCCCAAGTTTAGAACCCTTCCCTAGAATCCAATGAGGGTTAATAAACAAGTTCACCCATATTCATCATAATATACTCATAAATGATGATAATAATTGTTAAACTGCATACTTAATCATATAAATGAATTCACAACTTTCAATCAGCAGTTTGCAGCAAACAAGGGAGCATTTGAATGGAAATATATTTCTGATCCCTTGGTCAAAATTAAAATTTTAATATGTTTTGGAAAGGGGAAAGAGTGGATAGTAAAACCCATAAAACCTTTTGCAAGAAACTCAAACTCACGCAAGCAATTTTCTCTACAACTTAGCTTACTATTTTCACTTAGAATAGCAATATAATAAAAGAAAACAATTTTAACTATGTTTAAATGTACATATAATTTGGTAGTGGTTTTAGAAGGCCAACTTATTTGAATAGGCAACGGTTACATGATCACAAATGATACGTGAAATCTCCATTTGTGAACATAAAATGTAGATCATAGTACATATATCAAGAGCACAAATAATATTAAATGTCACTTAGTTTTAATTGCAATTCAAATATCATGAACTGGCCTTCATTTAACTTGATATATATATATATATGGGAATCTAGTTCTCTCTGATATTTACATTTTATTTTGGTTCCTTAAAACTTATGTTATCATATTTCCTTTCTAGACTTGTAATAAACTCATAACTTAATACTGCAAATATGATTTTACAGACCTGAAAGTTACATAAGCTAATTAAAAGTTTGCAAAAGGCATGGATTAAGCACAACTTATTCATATTATATTTATATTTAGTATCTTTCTCTACATAAGAAGAGTAAAATCAGCAAAGTGTGATTTAACCCATTAAAATGATTTGATTCTTCTTTACCGCAGCGAAATTAAAAAAAAAAAACTTTTGACTTGAATAATCATAAATTATTGCTCATTTATGCAAATATAAGTTAACATATGGCAACTATGCCTCATATCAATCTTCCAAAAACAAATTTCCCTTAGCAAGTGTTAAAGACCCAAGAGGGAAACTTATAAATTGGGTAAGTTCATTTTGGGTAGCTGACAATAGCCCATATAAAAAAAAGTCAGTCTAAATTATCATATAGCATAAAAAAATCCATGGAGAGGGACGTAAACTCAGGCACCAAACATGTCATGATCTGTAGAGAAAAATAAACCATGGAAGACCATATCCTACTTAACAAAACAAAATCAGTTCACAATATGTAAAGTATTACAGACATTGTTTGCTTTGAGTTGTGCATATTTTAAATTTAATGGATTATCAAAGCAACTGAAGTGCCAATTTGTTATGTACATGAGGAAAGCTGGCTATTAGTGAAATGATATGAGCTCTCTGTGCTTTTATGAATTGACTTAAAACTAAGCATTCA